>JXSR01S012556.1:14859-26001 GCA_000969725.1 Ophiothrix spiculata
TTCAGGAACTGAAACTCATTACATCTCCGTTCATAATCGTTCCTCGAGACAATTAAAACGGCTCTTTTCAGAGTAACCACTTCATGCGAAAGACAAATGTCTGCAATTATTACCACTTTGTTATATTTCAACTAGAGCTAAATTACCCTTTAATCACAGACCGTAATCTAGTGATTTCAAAAGACCAAAATCCTCCTGGGTTAATTTGATGGGTTACATCTTTGCTGTCCATTTCCCATACCAAGTTTGACCCAAACCAATATTCGAAAGAGATACACCTACAGTTACTATCACTGCGTTCTTCTTTGATAAAGAGTAAAATAAGATGTTGGGTTTTGTGATTTCATGTAAATAAACAAGGACAGGCATATCTGAGAATTTGCAGGCTTATACGTATGATACGTAGCATATCTGAGTATCACTTCTAATAATAAATATGTCCATGTCATCCACCCTCGCAATTAGTCGACCTTTTTTAGACACAGAATCTAGTGTAGTTGAGCTTTTTCATTAAAGGAGTGTATATAATGTGTTCTCTACCTCAACCAAAAGTTGTGCTATGCTTTACAGAATTTGACAAAAAGGTTTGTATGCACAAAATAGGTTTAAGTTCGTCCAGGTTTAAGTTAGTCCAGGACTAAATGAAGTTTGATCTCTTGCAAAATAACATTATTTTGATTGCGTCTGTTATAATTTATGTCCCTGAGAAGAAATTTTTAGAATTTTGATCATTTGTCCATTTTGTTATTATTTTTTTTTTTTTCAGAAGAACAAAAATTGGCTTGGACTGGGAGTAAAGTTAGTCACGTCAGACTAAATCTATATTTTGTATAAAAAAAATTGCAATGTGTTGAAACCGACGAATTGAGTCAAACAGTTTCAGTATAAATCTTTAAACAAGAACATAAATTATCATTAGATTTCTACCAAAATGTGTTATTTTTCACTAAGTCCGGGACTAACTTAGTCCTGTTTTGTGGGTCCGTAATATGACCCGATAGTCGGACTTCTTAAATAATATGGTTGCAAATCTCATGCGTTGTCTTTAGTCATCTTAATTGTTTGATAAAGACATATTTATTTTCTTTTACTTCGACGATAACAACTAGATTCAACACCTCTAGCATCAAAATGAACAAACAAACAAATAAAACCCAATAATGATGAGACTGTCCATAGTCGTAATGGGCTTTTGATTTGTTCCTTGAAAAAAATTGATTTTCATATATTTAATTCCAACATTAATTTTATATTTAGAAAAAGTCCATAATATGTTAAACATTTAACCAAGGCACCTTTAATTTGCATGATCGTTAAAGACAAATACATACTAATTGACACGTAAATTACTTCCTGTATAATAACCTATTGGTAAACTCGTGAAAAAGAAAATTGCTTACAGTCAGTAGGTTCTAAGAAAGTCATTAGTTAATTATGGGCCCGGCGAAGTAAACAACAAAGCCCCAAACCCCTTCCAATATATATATCTGGACTTTAATACAGCGGATTGCTAAACCTTGCGCTAAATTCAGCTGACTAATTGCCAGTTTTCAGCTTCGTGACCGAAACCGACACTATGAATATCAAGAGTTGGAGAGGCCATCATCTGTTCAAAGGAGTCTTAGCAATTTTTATTTTGTCTTTAATCAAGGAATTGTTTGTACTTCGTGAAATAGCAAATGACGCGACAACTGAAAGCGATCCAAGCGTAAGCGATTATATAAGAACAACTGTTAACGACCACGAGCATTTGAATCAACGGCGAGATAAAAGTAAGTGTACATGTACTGTATCAACTTTTACCAGTTCGGCTGCTGTATACATTATGTATATAGAACGTCACATTTATGAGACTACCATGGCGCAAAATGTTGTGAATATCGAAAAATTAATAAAAGTAAATAGACCTGCAATAAACACGATAAAGTGAAATACTAAGTACTAGCCTAGCCTGAAAAAAATTAGAGAACATACATTTAGATTAACAACATGCTCCTTGCGCCATGATGTGAACGCAGTTGGACGCTCTGAGCAAAAACTCACCGAGAACACGTAACATTTGTTTAAAACATGCATTTGCTCAAATTACACATTTTTTGCAACAATTATTGTAGCCTAATAAAGTTGACCGCACCATGAACATGATGAGCGAGTCAGTTTTGACAGTAATTTTGAATTGGATCGCTCAATTTCTACAACTCTGTAGCATGTAAAGAAACATGGCAGCCAGTTTATTCAAGAAAATGGTTATGGTTATGAACGTTATGCAAATTTGTAGTCATGTTACCTTGGTAACATTAACACGTATTGATCAGGTCATTATATTATGCAGTAAGGTTTGAATCGTACGACCTTTGACATATTGGGGAAATTACAAGGGGAAGGACTAATTGGAATTATATTTGTCATCATTTCCTGTTTTAGTAAAGGCATGACAGTTCGGTGGATTCATAGAACCTGGACGTCACTTTTATCTTTTATCTCAACACTAGTATGAAGGCACCCTTATAATATAGTATTGACCAGTATATCGCCTCTATATAATTAATATTATGTCATGAGCTGGGAGTAAAACGCGTTACATGTTTCAAACAGAAAGATGTGAACACTAACACTTTCACACTAGGAGTAAAAGTTACTGAACGCTATATTTAATATGCCAAGTACAATTTATAAAGGGATATCTTATAAATATGGTAGCTGAGAATGTAAGCAATTGAAATATTAATTAAACATAATTTATATACAGAGTGGCACAAAAGTTGTACAGGGTGCTTTAGTAGGGTGGGGGTCTCTGGAATTCAACGGTGCTTTTTGTACCGTTTATTAAATTTAACCCTTGTCCTCCTCAGCTATTTTTTGTAACACGAACTCCGAAGGGGAGGGGGTTGTTGCAACCCCCTAATATTTTGGAACGGACCCCCCTATGAACTTGGTTTTGCTATATAGGTAGGTACACGTTTTCTCATAGTTGGAGTAAAAATATTTTTACCACTTTTTTATGTAAAGGTCAATTTATGATGAAAATATCTGGAAACTTATGTTGCTTTTGGTCAGATTTGATAGGTAATCTTGTTGGGTGTGAAATGGAACTCCGAATGTATTCAATTTTCTCATGTACTGGTAAGGGGAAACAACAAAAATTGGTCAAAAACGTGATTTTTAGGTTTTTAGATTTTTTGATTTAACCCCGCCTTGTTCAAGGTCACTTCTCTACTTCTACTTCTACGCTTATTCTCATCAAAGCCTTTTCAGCATCTAGATGAGCTCTCTGGTCCTAGAGTGATGATATACTTTTGAAGGTGTAGTGACTATGCACTCTGGTCCTAGAGTAGATGACGTATTCTGACATACGGTCACGGTTGCCGGGGAAGGTTCCCCTACTCTTATTTCGAACGGCCGTAGCCTAGCCCGTGACGTTCTTTTACATCCGACAGTGTGTCAGAAACACTTCAGATGGGACCGACGGCTTTACGTGCCCTCCAAAGCACAAAGCAAGAAGAGCAAAGTTTCTTGCTTAAGGAAACAAGGAGACGTACCGAGACCGGGACTCGACCCCACGACAGACGAATGCATTTGATTATGAGTCCAACGCTCTAACCACTCGGCCACGCTCCCCTCTACTCAAGTTTAGTGGTCATATGGAATGTTTATCTGTAGTAGAGTGATACGCAGGGGATTAAATGTCTTTGTCACACTTGACTGAGCCAAGAGAATGCTTGGAAACAAAGCACAAAATGATCCTTCAACGCCCCTCAATTTACAAAAATAGGGTTTTAGTGAACGTGGGATGGTTCCCGGCGGCTTATGACACCTTAAAAGGTTTTCAAGATACCGCCGGGGACCATTCCACGTTCACCACAACCCTCTTCTCTGACCTAAAATAAAACGGGAAGCCCTTCTTTGAATGAGCTCCAAATTATTTACATGATTTGTCTATACACAAACCAAACCGGAGAACAAAAGTCAATAATGGGCAAAATAAGTGAGCGGTAAAGGGTGAGCAAGAATCTAATCTTTGTTTTGATTGCCAATGACAGTCCTGAGAAAACCCAAGAGCTTATTGCACTTTTTAGTAACATTGGAAACTTGTTCATTCCATGTCAAATCATGTGACACTTGTACACCAAGTAAACGTAAACTAGAGGCTGATGACAGTTTGGTGACAGAAACAAAATACTCAGGAATGGGTTTACGTTTACGGCGACTTATGCACATAACTTGACATTTCTTACGATTAAGTTGGAGAGCATTGTTTTCAGACCACCAAAACAACTTGTCCAAATCATTCTGAAGGATGAAGGATACAAATATCAGAATCTTCAACAATGTGATCAATTTTCTCCTCATTTAACTTGTAAGGTACAATATTTTTATTCCAACTGTATGAGCAACCGTGTATGACCTCCACTATCCAACCATACCAAGATCATCAAGTGTTACGTAATTATGACGTCATTAAGTACTTTCTGATCAGAAAATCAGGCAAAATTACATTATGGCAAAAATGGCCACCCAAATCAAAGTTTTGCTATAAAAGTTCTACATATCGTATGTTCATGGGGTTTTTGCTAATAAAGAAGGGAAATGATGATTCTAACATGTCTTGTAAATTTGAGTCTTATAGCATGCATATTTTCTTTCAAAATGGCGACTTAAAAACTTCCGGGATTTCATCAACCCCCTTACACCCCAGCTTTGTCGGCCCGCCTTAACTCCACTTTAGGTGGTACCCCCCTATTTTTTCATCAAAATGACCGTAAACGATGTAAAAGAGATTACCCAAAGCCTGGGGTCGGTTGCTTTTGCATTTTTATGTAGCGGGAAAAAACCTTAGGAGGGGGGTTGGGCCGTCCCCTTCGGAGGAGAAGGGTTAAACTGAAAAACAACTTTAACATTATTATATAAATTTATCTGAAATGCACCAAAACGAGCATAACTCCGTAACCATGGCAACGGCAGTATAAAGTAGTAATTAACAACGTATTTTAACCTGTGAACTTCATATCTAAAAGTTGTTTTCAGCTTTAGCTTAAGGCTATGACATCGAAGAAAAATGCAAATCAGTACAGTTTTTTAAAACTTTTTAATAAAACTAAAATTGCCTTCCCTGCATTTGTGGGGACTCGAACCATGCCTTCTGGCGAGGGTTAGTCATGCATTACAAGGAACAGGAGCATCCCCTGAGCCATCCGGGCAGACTTGGAATTGTGAAGTGAAATAAAACATTTATCGTATTCTGTTTTAACATACAAAATATTGCCTTGATGGAATGCTCAAACAAATTATACGAATGTTCATATTAGACGGATATAAGACAGAGCTCAAACATCGAGATCTCGGAGTCGTAGTAGGCCTATACTCAACTGTTTTTCACAGGCAAAACATTGAAAATCAACTCCAAATATTTACACAAAATTATTTGAAATTAAACTTGACAAGAAGTGTAGAAGCCAGCTCAGCCTACAATCTGTCAAAGCTTAAACAAAATCAAACTATCCGAACATTATAAAATAATGAAAAAGACATCAACATTTTCGAAGTAATCTTTTGACGCCATTTGGTTTATGAAAGTAATATCAATAGCCAATGATATTGTATGTATGTATCTATCCTCCATAATCGCCCAAAAATTATATTTATAACATGAGAAAGTGGGGAAACGTGCAGTAAACTTGGCCTCCGTCTCATAACCTTGTATTTTTCAAGATCGGATCAGGGTCGGATAAAGAAATGGCTCATTATAAACGCATTTGCATATAACCTAACCCTGGTTTTACATTAGGGTCAAACTCATAGTCGGCCTTCCAACAACATTTCAAGTTGCGACCAAACAGTTGGTCGTGACGTCACCAAATATTTGTGATCGAATTTAAAGTATAAACCGGTAACAAACATTTGATGCAGGTAATGGCCGAAGTGATAACTTTTACTTTTGAGAAAATAAAGAAAAACAATCTGGTTTTGTTGGTTTACTGATTTCATTGATCATTTCTTGGGTGAAAACTTCATGATACAAAGCAGCTATCATGGTTATGTTGACATGTAAAAATAGGTATTACGTAACAATCAAACATCACATCGGCCAATGTTAGATAGGCCAAAATATGTGTCAGGCCATTATATTATATATCAAGTTGTTAGATAGGCCACTTTACAAGGACTGCGAGCTCATCTCTTTGTGTGAGTTATCAGTAAAACGAGTTTTTGAGTTACCTAAGTAAACTTTTTTAGCAAACGTAATTTTGTACTAGTGTCAAGATATTACTTCGCTGGTCCAAGTTATTATTTTTGATTACGAGCTACGGTACATGTCCAACATGTCATGGGATCAAATCCACTTTATCCTTTGTTTTGTTGGTATACCATGAGGTTAAGTCAAAACTGGGACTACGGGCGAGTTGGCCCCCTACCATATGGGGTAAGTTGGCCCTATAGCGAATTTGCCCAAGATGGTATGATAACCTACTCAGACTCTAGAACAATAACATTTATGACGCAAGGAGTCTTAAATGACACTGGTAGGCCTATATTGCATATATTGCATGCAGATAACACTGTAGGTCACAACGTATCTTTTTAAAAGATCAATATTGTATTAATTTATTATGGCATTTCATCTCAAAAGGACATTTATGTATGCAGAACATTCCCGTGCTTCACTTAAAAAAACATAATGTATGAAATGTGTCACGGTAAAATGAGTACGACTCTTTTTTTGTAAATGGGGCCAACTCACCCCACTGGGTGGGCCAACTTACCCTGCATGCGGGGTAAGTTGGCCCTATTGACAACATTTTTATTTTTTTAATTATTAAAATACGATAAGCCGCATGCGCAGAGTCTTAGTATTCACATAAAACATAGCTTGGGTACATATCTATCTTGTGTTAACAGGAAAATCTTCTAGACCTTAACCTCTCCAATACAGGGGCGTTCAAACAAAAGGGGGGCCAACCCACCCCACCCTCCCCTATAATAATAATAATAATAATAAACAGGCATTTAAAAGACGCACTTCAAACCACAAGGAAACACAGTGCGCCGTACAAATTATGTAAACCACATAAATACACATAAAAATACATCATATTAACTTAAAACTTTACAAAATAATATTGAGTAATTTACAGATTAAAGAAATATTTATCCAAGAATAATATAATGTATATAAACAGTATAATGTGAGACGTTATTTAAGAATAACTTTAAAGATATAAAATAGTGAAAGATCACAAATGAGTACACGTACGTATTGCACTGAAAGAAAACGATTTTATTGCAAAGTGTATACTGACCAAAACACAAATACCCTTGTTTCACCAAATTCTTAGCACAAACTACAGCATGAGCAGGAAAGGGTCGGCCGAAGGTGGAAACCGGCAGCCTACCCCTACGGTGGAAACCGTAGGAGCTTACAAACATACAATAACATGATATTGAGCAAAGAATTTGATGAACCTGACTATGAATGTGGGAAAAAATATATGAAATAACTGGCATAATTTGATGGAGATCAATAATAATAATACACAAGTAAATAGAAGACGGTACTACAATATAATATACACAGAACAAAGCATATCAAATAACAGTAAGGTACACGAGTGACACATATATTGTACCTATTGCACAGAGATAATTCGATTTGTTTGCATAATTCACTGACCAAATACCCTAGCTACACCATATTCTTAGCAAAAACTACAAACTACTGCATGAGCAGGGTAAGGGTCGGCCGAAGGTGGATAACCGACAGCCTACCTCTACGGTGGAAAACCGTAGAAGCTTACAAACATACGATAAAGTACATAAAAATGATTTTGCAGAAACAACTGACAGTCGATTTTGAATGATATCATACATCAAAGGCTTTTGCGAAAAGGAAATGTTTCAGCCGGGATTTGAACTGTTCAACGGTAGACGAGCAACGAATGGAGTAAGGAAGTGCATTCCACAGCTTCGGAGCTGCCATCGAAAACGCCCGCTCACCGTAGGTGTTGGTGAAAATGTCTCTACTTCGCGGAAGCTCAAGCAGTCCCATAGAAGATGATCTTAGTGAGCGAAGAGGAACACGCTTCTTCAAAAGATCAATTAGATAAGATGGAGCTGCTTCACTTTGTACACACTTCTAAGTTATAAGCAGCAATATGAACTCAATCCGCTCACTAACAGGCAACCAGTGATCGCGTGAAGCTCCTTTAAGATGTTGCTGACGTTGTCTCGTTTCATAGCAGTGACTCTAGCCGCAGAGTTCTGAACACGCTGAAGCTTGCTGATCAGATATTGAGGCAAGCCGTAGAGTAATGAGTTACTGTAATCAAGTTTGGAAGTGACGAAAGCATGCATGAGTTTTTCTGTTGTTTTCATGTCGAGATATTTGCGAATTTGTCCGATTCTGTGAATGGCCACTGCTGCAGAGCGACATGTATTATTTACGTGTTCCGTGAGTCTAAGTTCATCGTCAAAAGCAACTCCGAGATTCCGTGCCACTGTTGAAGGACTTACAGATGATGACCCGATAGTAACATTCTGTATAGGATCCGAGGTAGAGGTAATAAAGCGAGATGAAAAAGACAAAACCTCAGTTTTACTATCATTAAACTTGAGCTTGTTTACGACAGACCATGTTTTGATGTCATTTACACAATGCTCAAGTTTTTGAAGAGCACTGGCCTGTTCAGAAGGTTTAAAGGACACGTATAACTGCGTGTCGTCTGCGTACATGATGCAGTTAAGGTTATGAGCTTTGATGATGTCTTGAAGAGCAGCACTGTACAACGTGAATAAAATAGGTCCCACAACTGACCCCTGTGGTACACCATACCGAAGTGGATGAGCGTCAGAAAGTGATCCATTAATGGAAACAGTCTGGAAACGGTCAGATAAATATGAGGTAAACCATGACAAGACAGTGTCGCATAGCCCATATCTGGCTCTTAAACGCTTGATGAGTGTATCATGATCGATGGTGTCGAATGCTGATGAGAGATCTAATAATACTAAAACAGCTTCATGATGCATATCCACAGCCCGAAGTATATCGTTACTTACACGCAGAAGTGC
The DNA here is from genome assembly GCA_000969725.1 of Ophiothrix spiculata. Lineage (NCBI taxonomy): Eukaryota > Metazoa > Echinodermata > Ophiuroidea > Amphilepidida > Ophiotrichidae > Ophiothrix > Ophiothrix spiculata. The sequence continues at coordinate 23,926 of JXSR01S012556.1, forward strand.
AGTCTCCGTGCTATGGTGGCGACGATAGGCAGACTGCATACAGGCGACGAGATTTTGGTTGTCAAGGTATGTTTGAATCTGTTTTGTAACAATCCGCTCAAGAACTTTAGCTACAAGAGGCAGGTTGGAGATGGGGCGATAACTCTGCAGGTTCTCAGGATCAAGAGTTGCTTTTTTAAGAAGCGGAATGATGCGGGAAGACTTGAGAGCTGACGGGACAAGACCTGATGTGAGTGACTTGTTGATGATCTCAGTTATTACTGGAAGAAGTTCTTCTTGGCATTCTTTGAATAAGTTTGCAGGTAGTGGGTCAAGCTCGGATGACTTTGTGGCAGATATTTTAAGCACGTCACGAATGTCGTCCTGAGAGACAGCTGTAAATGTTGCCATAGAGCTGAAACAGTTATCCTCTATTTTGACTGATAACATAGATGGCTTTGATGCATCAAGTTCTTGTCTTAGACGAGTGATCTTATTATCAAAGAACGAAGCAAACCGATCTGCAAGCTAAACTTTAGATGAATGAGATGGCATGACAGAGTCTTGCTTAATTGTGGTCATAGCATTTACCATGCGGAAGAGCCTCTTACTATCACACTGAGATATTTTAGTGCGATGGTAGTTTGTCTTTGCATTTTCAAGTTCTGTTCTATACGCTCTACACTGGTTATGGAACGCTATTTTATCAACTTCCAAACCAGACTTCCTCCATCTTCGTTCAGATTGACGTTTAAGCCGCTTAGATTCACGATGACTATTATTGAACCAGGGGGCATTTGGACGCAAAGTAATGGAGCGGGTCACAAGTGGAGCATGGCGATCAAGCAACTCTGAAAGAACAGAATTATATTGTTCAGTCCGCTTCTCAAGATCGGATTTCGGGTCTGTGAAAAGTGAGGAATTCACAATGTCATCCCGAAATTAAGCAATATCGATCTTTTTGATATCTCTAACAGTAAAAGTCCGTTTTGTAACAGGAGGGCGAGTGATGCTGATGTTACATGTCACGTCGTAATGATCCGATGGAAGATCGCGATGAGTGGTAATATCAGACACGAGCTTAATGTCTCGCGTGATCACGAGATCAAGTGTATGGCCCCGTATGTGAGTTGGCTCATGAACATGTTGTTTTAATCCACAAGAATCAAGGACTTCGAGAAATTTTAGAGCCTCGCTATCGTTAGAGTCATCAACATGAACATTGAAGTCTCCTACAAGGAGCAAATTGGTATTAGCAAAAGTTAAAGATTCCAGAAAGCTTGAGAACTCGGTCCGAAAGCCAACAACAGTCAATTTGTTTGATTTGTTTGGTGGTGACCGATAAACATTGATTAACCGTACAGAGTGTGATCCAGAATTCACAGTGAGGTCTATGTACTCAAACGACGCATAGCTGGTGGTAGCATTTTTGAAAACAGTGAAACCTTTTCTGAGCAAAACACATACACCGCCACCATTCTTACCGATTCTTGGAATATGCAAAAGTTCGAAATGAGGCAAAGTATTCTGTAAATCAGCAATAGTTCTATTGTCTTTGTGGTTCCCTTTAAACCAAGTTTCAGTAAGACACACAATGTCCAACTTTTTTGAGATGATAAAGTCACATAAGCTGGCAACTTTAGGCTTGGCAAAAAATTTGATTGATTGTAAGTTCCAGAGTGCGAATTTTGTTTGAGTAGCAGATAAATTTGTGTTATTAATTTGTACCAAGTTCGAATGGTTAACCTTGCGATCACTGCCATTATGTTGTGTGAAAGTTTTCCGTGCAGAAATATGAGTTGCGATACTCCTCTGTTTGTTTTTTCCACCTCTGCATCCCCGTTTAACAGTTTTTCCCCATCTCCACTCAGTTTTAACCCTAGAGTTTGAAATGTAGGCCTATACCCTATTTCTTGAAAATGGATACTTTTGTTACCCTAAACTGTGTCACCCCTGATTCAACCTTCTGTCCTCAAAACAACGCTAATTCACCTTTTTCTTGGTCACACTATGTCTGCAGCATTATACTGGAGTGCCCCCCCCCCAACGGATGAGAAGGTATTAAGGGACGCACCATTAGACTTCAAGGGGGGGGGG
>JXSR01S012557.1:33748-46510 GCA_000969725.1 Ophiothrix spiculata
GACGCAATTACTATCCCATTATCATTTTGTGATTATTTGACCAAATTTTGGTCATAGATAGAATAGACAACCAGGATGAAGAAAAGTTAGGGTGGCAAAAATGTACCTGTTGCAAATAATTGATATGGCTCTTAATCCAAAATGGCCACCAATACGCATTTTCTAATTGTAATTTGCTTCATAAAACAAAATATTGCACTGTATGTTCAAAGATTCAATTATTTTTAGAGTCACTAAACACAAAAGAAACCATTTACTACTTTATTTACTTACCAAAAATCCAAAATGGCCGCCAAAACGACATATTTTCATTAAAATTGATCAAAACAACAGTTAATATGTTTATTTTCTCAATCAATCAATAGAAATAAACTAAACAGCTGGGCGGCAAAAAAGACAAAATTATCCTTAAATTATATTAAAAGGTCCAGATAGCCCCAATAATGAGGTCCAAGAGGCCCGCAAAAACACTACTTTGATACAAGACGGTTAGAGCGATATTAATCATTATTAAGAACATTAAATATTTATGACAATAAAGAGGGAAGTAGCCCATAAGCAAATGATATACCCTAAAATCATGTTGTTTATATGTGTTTCATTCAATTTGACGCTCACAATGAGGTCTGAAATGGCGGCCAAAATACTATTTGTGTTCAAAAATAAGTTACACAGGTGCATTAGCAGTAACATTAATAAGGCATTTAAAACATATGCTCAAAAGGTTGTAACAGTATAATTTCAAATATTATTATAAACATCCTTAAAATTCAAAATGGCCCCCCTATCAATGTCCTTAATGGCCGTCAAAATACTATTCTATTGCTGAAAAATGAATTAAATCAACATAAATGCAGGGTTAATATTAATTTAATAATATACAATTGTACAATAGGGTTACAATAGAACCATTTCCCCATACCATGTTGTTATATTGTTTTAATTCAAATTGGGGCCAAAATGATGTCCAAAATGGCTACCCAAATGCATTTTTGGTCATAGTGAATTAGAGCGACATTAATGCAACGTTTTAAACTTTAAATATTAAATGCAAATTAAAAGGGAAACAACTTTACTATTAATAATTAATTTTATTGTTGATGTTGCTAATAAGTGACTCTACATTTAGACATGAATTCACCCCAAAAATGATTTTATTACTCCCATAATGAGTTTCAAGACTGTATTTTTTTGCGCAAAAATGGGTCGGAACGCAGACGATAGTTTTAAGATTTGCAGCAAACAAATTCTCAAAATGAATGCTGTGAACATGCTTCAAAGTCAAAGGTGGAGCCATTGTGGATTTAAACGTGTTAAAGAGAAAGGTAAAAAGCGTTTCTTTTTTTGGGGGATTTTGGAATTCATTTTGGTAACCACTGTGGTTTTGAATCAAGTTAACAACATAGGTTTAGGAGATCTAATTCTATTTTGCAACACTCACAGGAATTTTCCTCTGATTATTTTGATTAGTTATAGTTTGAATACTGTGAATTAATGCCACTCTATCTATTTTTTTATTTATAATATTTGAACAAGCCACTTTGGACCTCAATTTGGTTGTTGAGTATACTATTTTAGATTTCAAATTATTAGCAACAGATTTTGGGGAGAAATTATTTTGTTTTGACTCTTCAAGCTATTTTCCATTTATTGTTTTCAATTTTCAATGTGTATATAGCAAATGCAAAAATAGAAATCTGTTGGTCATTTTGGACCTCTTCATGAGCCCTATTCTGGACTTGATGCACGTTATATAGAAACATTTTGAAAGAATTGATTTTGTTGCAAACCTCAATGTCATTTCCTTTGATTATTTAGCAAGTTTGGTGAGTTTTTAATACTGTATTAAAATTGTTTTAACCTATTTTGACCAAAACAGAGTATTTGGTGGCCATTTTTGACCACATCTTTAAAATATGTACCGTAACTGACATAATTTGAAAATGAGTGATCCTGTAATCCAACCTGCTCATTTTCAATTGCTTGCATGGCTATACTTCTACTTCTACGCTTATTCTCATCAATGCCCCTGTTCAGCATCTAGATGAGCTCTCTGGTCCTAGAGAGATGATATACTTTTGAAGGTATTGACTATTCACTCTGGTCCTAGAGAATAGATGACGTATTTTGACATACGGTCACGATACCGGAGAGGATTCCCCTACTCTTAATGCGAACAGCCGTGATATGACGTTCTTTTACATCCGACAGTGTGTCAGGATCACTTCAGATGGGACCGACGACTTGACATGCCCTCCGAAGCACGAAGCAAGTAGAGTTAAGTTTCTTGCTTAAAAACAAAGGAGACGTGCCGAGCCCGGGAATCGACCCCACGACAGACGAATGCATTTGATTGTGAGTTCAACGCTCCCCTCCTACAATTAGTATACAATAATTTGCTATTTTAATCAATTTTAAAGAAAACTGCGTTTTGGTGACCATATTGAATTTTTGGTAATGGAAAAGCATTCAATTGATTAATTGTGATATCATTGTGTTTGGCAACCCAGGAAACCTAAAAAAATGACACCAACATTATTGTCATTGGTACCATACAAGTTAAAATATACCTTGTAATATGTTGTGGAAGTCATTTTGACGGCCATCTTGGATTTCTCAAATTTAATGCTCAATAGTGTGGAGTTTGCATCATTCAGTTTTTAAATCTATGAGTCTCAAAGATTAAGATTCGGTCAAGAACAATTGTGCAGACTCCATTTTGTAGTCAAGCCCAAAATAAATATTTTTCCCACAGACTATGACACACAAGTGTTAACATCGAGGTTAAATGTTCATAAGTCATAAATTGGTCAGAAAAAGTGTAACATACCACTAAATGAGAAAAACGTCACCAATCTGAATATTTCTCAACATGGGATTGAATATGGACATTTTAACACCATAAAAGTATACATTTTTTAAAAGCTCAGGGATACCAAATATACAATGATACTGATATTTAACAGGGTGTGTGAAAATTATACAGGGTGTAAATTAAAAAAAAAGTCTGTTAATTTTACTCTCTTTATAGACCTCTTTTTATTCTACACAGCCATCAACATAAAACAAAACAGGTATGGATTTATATTGATAAAACATAGGGCTCTCAACAAGAAAATAGAACTTTTCACTTAATATCCATAAGGTGAAATATACAGGGTGGTTAAAGTTATATACATTTCAAAAGGATTGCATGCCTCCGTGGGCTATTTGGTGAGTTCTTTATATGCCTTAGCAATAGTTGACAATGCTTGAGACAAGTTACATTCAAATTTCTGCTTACTAAGGCCATTTTGCTGCATTTTTGGCATACAGGGTGATCAAACATGCATTATCTCAATAATTAACCTGATCCAATAGACTTTGGTTTATTTGTTACTGTTAATCCGTGCATTTACGGTAGTATGCATTTACAACATGTCAACATGTGCGTTTAGATTGATACTGCTAACGCCTTTTTCGAAGAACATGCCATCAAAAACTGTGTTCAGTCGGGTGTGACATCATTTTCGAGAACGATAAATGGTAATTTACAATCTGTAGACATGTCCCTAAAATATTTTAGCATTGGTTTGCTAAGAATGACGATACATTGGATGTTATCGATGTTTCCGTCAGTTGTCGCAAGTTTTTCAATTCAATACATACCAATGAAATTCAAACCATGAAATATGCACCAATTTTTGTCATCAAAGAAAGGTATGGTCGTAGCCTTCATATTTAACACTCAAAACTCTTATTCTTTGATTATCAAAACTTAATTAGACCCATACTCCTGAATAAAAACAACATGGCGTCAATTCAGAGCCACCGTCCTGTTCTTCGACCAATTCGCCATCGCAACTCTTCGCTGCCTGTGTGCAAGCGAGGTCAATTGTTTCCCTTTCGTAACTCTACACATGTGAGTCTATATTGTTATGTAAATCTGAATTATCTTTTTTTATTGATTAATTAATTATTTAATTAAGGAAACTTTATTATTGAAAACTTAATTGTCACAGAAAGTGATTTTTTTCTGAAAGAATGATATTTTGCAATTTTGTGGTGATTTCCCATTCTGTAAAAATAGGCAATTGTTTGCATGAACCAATCAGATGACAGATGATGAGAATGTCCATTATTAGATCATCAATCAGACCATCTTTAAATACCGGTACTTTGGGAATCCCATATTGCCATATAAGGTGTTTGTATTGAACTTACATTGTTTTGAACTATTGGAAATTCCCAGTGTGCTGACAATTTCAAATGACAACATGGGGGAATTTTTATGCAAATGTAAAAATTATGAGCCCAAGCGAGTTTTGGGCAGAAGTAAAATTTACTTTGTCGGAGTTAGATTGATAGTTAAAACTTTGTTGGATGGAATTATACAACTGATTGGAGATTGGAGTTAGAGATACTTTGGATGGAGATTGGAGTTTATGACACTTTGGAGAATTAATGTGGAGTACAACGAATGGAGAATTAAAGACAACCTGTTATTTTATTATTTAATGTCTGAGTGGATTATGTGAGTTGGATCCAGCTTTTAAGCCAAGTAGAGCCCCTTTGTGATTGCTGGACTACAAATCGTCGTTGGAGTTCGTCAGGAACGTTTTGGAATTACGTTCAAAAACGTATGAAATGGAACGCCGAATACGATCAATTTTCTCATGTACTGGTAAGGGGGCAACAACAAAATGAGTCAAAACATGATTTTTAGGTTAAATTTGATTTGACTCCCCCTTGGTCAAGGTCACTTCTCACCTTAAGTTGAGTGGTCATATGGGATGTTTATCTGTAGTAGAGTGATAAACAGGTGATTGAATGTCTTGGTCACGCTTGACTGCGTCAAAAGAATGCTTGGAAGCAAAGCACAAAATGATCCTTAAACGCACCTCAATTTACAAACATAAGGTTGTGGTGAACGTGGAATGGTCCCTGTCGGTATATGACATCTTCAAAACCTTTTAAGGTGTCATATACCGCCGGAAACCATTCTATGTTCACCACAACCTTGTAAATTGTAAAATTCCAAGCATTCTCTTGGCGCAGTCAAGCATGACCAAGAAATTCAATCCCCTGTTTATCACTCTAGATGAACATTCCATATGACCACTTAACTTGAGTAGAGAAGTGTCCTTGACCAAGGCGGGGTCAAATTAAATTTGACCTAAAAATCACGTTTTTGACTTATTTTTGTTGTTGCCCCCTTACCAGTACATGAGAAAATTGATCACAATCGGAGTTCTATTTCACACCCAACAAGATCACCTATCAAATATGACCAAAAGCAACATAAGTTTCCAGTTATTTTCATCATAAATTGACCTTTACATAAAAAGGTGGTAAAAATATCTTTGTTCCAACATTATGAGCAACCGTGTATTTTTGCCAAGTGGATTTGGGGACTTGTAATTATACAAGAACTTTATGCCTCGGATTAATAACGGATTTTATATCTTGGAAATATATCCTAGGATCGCGCGGATTACGCAGCGGTTTATGTAAGTGCAAAAGTAGCATTTAAGACCAACTTGATTGTGATATATATGTAAACCAAGAACCAAAAGTGAACATTAAAATGTTTTGAAAGTTTATTTTAACAGTGTATTAATTCGTGTTATTTAAGAACCCTTGAGGTGATTTTGGCCTTAGTCATTTAAAATCGGGGGCTCGTCCGGGAAATATACACACTGTTAAAAAGTTGGTCAAAATTTACCGTAAATTTTGTGTGTGCATTTTACATTGATATTGTGATGATTCTATTATTCATATATTTTGTAGTTGTAAGTTGTAGTAGAGTAAATCATGGCGTTAAATGCTGAGGAGTTTATTTCTGATATTACGTGGGAGAAGTTTGATGTGCTGATGAAACCAGATTTAATGTCATTAGAGGCAAATATTTGGATATGGATGTAAAACATGCTATGCGTGAACAGCAGATCAAACATTTGTTAATTGATAAATTGGTTGAGGATGATTTGTTTAATGAATTTTATTTGGATAACATGATAGAAATTTATGACAATTCTAAACAATGCTGTTAAAATGAAACTCACGTAGAATTTGCTAGAACACAGAAACAATTGTTCGAGGAATTTTGGAAGTTGGAAGACGTTTTTTTAATTGAGCAGTTTAAACAGTGTTTTCATACTGATATCAAGACACATTGAAATTAACGTGACATTAGCAGTTGCACGATGCGGCAACTGTAGCCGATGACTATGCTCTCACTCACAAGTAGAGTTTTAATTCTGGTGGGTCTTCTAGATTAATTCAAGGCCAGAGAAATTTTGTGAGTAGACCTTATAGACTACCACAGAATAGAGCAAGTCCCTCAGAGTCACACACCTCTAGTGAGAACAAATCTCGCCCAGAGTCCTTAAGTCAGGGAAGTAAGATTACCTAGTGGGCCTAACAGACAAAAACAAGGAACAAGGTTTTTGGAATTGTGTAAAACTTTTATTTCAATATATATCGTTTTGAAACTTTCAGGGTATGGTTGTATTTGCAAAATGTGAACATTGGTGAACACGTTGAGCTCATATATATTATTGATCTTCTGTAATCGAAAATCAATAAATTGCACATAGGAACTTCTTGCACTAAAAATGAGTTCCAGAATTTAAAATGTGCCATAATATCAAAAGTAAATAATTTGATTCACTGAATGTATATATTTTTGTAATGTACAAGTCATGACGAACAATTTGACATATCATTCGTGTAAATCGGACCTTGTTGAAAATTTGACCTTAGTTCACGCTTGAGTGAATTTTGGTTTATATTTGCTTAACCAAACATCCTAGACATGTAAAAGTATATATATTTGGAATCTACTCGATGAAACGAATAATTTGATATGTAACTCGACATATTTAGAGTATTTTTAAAATTTGACCCAGAATTCATTCAAGCGTGAAAACCACTTCCGGTTGAGTCAATCACCCAATTTGTGCCTTAAAAATGCCCAAACTGTCAATGCACCTAAATCTACCAAAAACTCATTTTAACATAGGAACATCTTTGACTACACTCTTCAATTGTTTGCCATTATTGTAAAATCCCAGGTCACATGCAGTCAAATTGCTTGAAGTTGAATGGGAGGCCAGTGTCTGGAAAACAGGAGCCGGCCCCGACATGTCGCGCTGTATCTATGAGGCCATGTGTTAATAGCTCCCAGGCTGGTATTAGTTCCCAGGCTAGTTTTTGGTTTGGTTTAAGGATGTTGAGTCAGAGAAAGTTAGGGAAGATTTTGAGCCATTTGTATTTGAGGGTTGTGTATCCCTTGATGACATTATGGTAGATCATGATAGGTCAGTCAAAATTATGAGAGATACTTGTTGTCCACAATCAATGATCTTGGAAAGTGTGCTGCCTTTTAGTGAGAATAGTGCGACAGGAGATAGTGTTTTGATACAGGGCATAGGCATGGATATAATCAGTGTTCCCCTTCATAGGATAAGTATGAATTCTGACTTGGTATCTGGTTCAGTAGTAGTTGGTGTGAGACCTCAGCTCCCAGTAAGAGGTGTTTCTATGTTGTTAGGGAATGATTTGGCAGGCAAGTGGTAAGGTGTTTCCTGATCCTATTGTGTCACTTTAACCTTGCACTGAAATTGCTAATGATGAAAGTAGTGCAGTGTATCCTACGTGTGCAGTTAGGGATAGTTCCCAATTCATGACGAAATATCTTCCGACATACGAAAGGGCTTGACGTAAGAGCCATGACGAAATGTATTTTGAGTCATGACGCAAACATATTAGCAGAAACGCATAACTACCTTCTTTGAAGTAGTCTTTATAATGATAGAGGCCCTGGCGCATTTTTCTGCATCATTCAATACACTTTACTACATCTATCTTTGAATCATGACCAAATATTTTTCTGCATCATGATGCCAGATTTAAGAGACAACTGCGTCAAGCCCTTTCGTATGACTCAAAAGCTTTCGTCATGAATTGGGAACCGTGCCTCAAGGTGTATGACTAGGTAGGCTATGGTTGAGGTTGATAATTAGTGTAAGAGAAGGATGTGGTCCCAAACTTGGACTTGGAAGGTAGTTTCATGACTATGTTAAATGATGATAGTTTGTCAGGATATAGTCCAGAGTCAAAGTCTAGTAATGAATCTGAGCAGGTGTCGAGTAGAGATTCTAATTCAGTGAGTCGTAGCAAGTTTAACATGCTACGACTCACTAAATTAGAATCTCTATCTGGATCATTCTCCTGCTCAATTACTAATAGTAATTGAGCAGGAGAATGATCAAGATCTTAAAGATGTTTTAAATAGGTCTTTGACTTTACAGGAAGCTAAAGATGTGCTTGTTTGTTTTTATAAACACAATGGTGTGTTGATGAGAAAGTGGAGACCTGTTGATGCTCCAGCTAGTGACGAGTGGCAAATTGTTCATCAGATAGTTGTTCCCAAGGTTTACCATAGGGAAGTTATTAGTCCTGGTCATGACAGTCCTATGGCTCGGTGTTTCCGTAACCTGACCACTTGTTTTGACCACTTACTATATACGTCCAAATATACGCCAATAGTTGGGCTTATAAAAGTTCAATTTACATTGTTTATACGTTAATAACATTAAAACATAGAATAGATTAAGAGTTCACCACCTATTCTAACCACTTGTTATATACGGCGGCGTACAGTTTGGCGTATACAATTTCAATAAACATTATGTGCAGAAAACCCGATTGTATATGTTTAAATGTTACTAACGTACACACAATGTAAATTGAAATTTTATACGCCAAACTATATTTTGCGTATATTTGGTTGTATACAGCAAGTGGTCAGAACAAGTGGTCAAAACAAGTGGTCAGGTTACGGAAACACAGCCTATGGCTGGTCATCTTGGAGCAAAGAAAACTCAAGATAGAATTTTAAATCACTTTTGGTGGCCTACTCTTAGGAAGGATGTCCCTGAGTATTGTAGATCTTGTCATGCATGTCAGGTTGTAGGCAAGCCTAATCAGAAGATCCCTCAGGCACCCTTGAAGCCCATTCCGGAATTTGATGACCATTTAGTAGGGTCATTGTACACTGTGTAGGTCCTCTCCCCAAGACTAAGTCAGGTAATCAGTATCTGTTGACTATCATGTGTGCCTCTTTGAGGTTTGCAGAAGCCATACCCTTAAGAAACATCAAGGCTACCACCATTCAGGTTCAGGTTTTATTTTCCATAATCATCAATAATAACATTACAAGAAAATAACAATATGATATAAAGATAGACAATTACAGAGGAAATGGTTAAAAGGCCAATAAGGCCAGAACATAACCATTCCCTTAGAAAAATTAATTTAAAAAACAGTTACAAAGAGTAGGATTTCAGGATACCAACCAGATTGATACAATGATTGATTGAATAAATGTGATAAGAATTGACATCAAATACCATTATACGCTGAAATTAAAAAAGTTTTCAAATGTCTTCGAAAATGTTAAACTGATTTTGCACTTTTCAAATCCTCACCAAGTGAGTTCCATAGAAGTGGACCAGCAGTTTTGATAGCTTGATAAGCAAATACCTTTTTGTTTCTTGTGTGATTGAAATCGTTACTCCGTCTTGTATGGTAGTCATGAATATCTGACCTCTTTATAAATAAGCCATCAAATGTCTTAGGCAATAATCCAATTGAATATTTGAACATGAATACACCAGTTTCTAGTTTATATGAGTCGAATACATTCAGAATTTCATATTTGAAGAAAAGTGGTTCAGAGTGACTTCGATAATGACTATTGGAGATGGTTCGAACTCCCATTTTTGGAGTTTGAGTATTTTATCTAAGTTGGTTTTACAAGCACCTCCCCAAACAATTATTCCATAGTTAATATATGGTTAAACAAGAGTAAAATACAATGAGAACAAAATTATTTCTGGCATAAAAAGTTTAACTTTGTTTATAACCCCTATATTTCTAGATATAGTTTTAGATACTCCGTCAATATGGTTTTTCCATGTTAAATTTTCAACAATAATGACACTCAAAAATGAAGTATTTGTTACCCTATTAAGTTTTATATTATCTAAGATGATATCCATATTCTGTGTTAATGTTGAATCATCAATGTTGATTATCGAAGTCATTCTTGTGTACCCATTATCATATAATTGGTTTTGGTGGCATTTATTGACAATTTGTTAGCTTTAAACCAATTGCTAACTTCTGAAAGTTCACTGTTTATTATTGATATTTCATTTGCAAGTTGTTCACTTGAATATAATAACGTTGTTTCATCTGCAAATAAAATGAACTCTTATATATTTGAAGCTTTTTTAATGTCATTAATATACATAATAAAAAGAAGTGGACCCAAAATAGATCCTTGAGGAACTCCACAAAGTATGTTCTTAAGATCAGATTTATGATCATTGTAGTTAACATATTGTTTACGATTACCCAGATAACTTACACACCACTCTTTAGCAAGTCCTCTGAAACCATAATATTCCATTTTATAAATTAATATGTCATGATCAATGGAGTCGAACGCTTTTGATAGGTCTAAAATCACTCCTAAAGTCGATTTATCTTTATCTACTGAATTATTTATTTTATCTACTAGCTGCATGATCGCCATACTAGTCGGGTGATTTGCCCTAAATCCAAATTATTTTTCATTAAGGAGGTTATTTTCGTCAATGAATTCAATACATCTGTTGAAGACCAGCCTCTCAAGTAATTTGAAAAACATAGCAAAACTGAAACTGGTCGATAGTTTGAAAACAAATTTTCATCAGCCTTTTTATAAATTGGAATTACCTTAGCTATTTTTAAAAGGTACAATGGCAGTAGACAAAGATAGATTAAAAATAGACGTTTGAGGATGGCTAATCTCTTTTGCTACCTTCTTGATAATCAAATTACCAATTTCGTCATGGTCAGAGCTTTTATTCGGGTCAAACTTATTTATGATTTTTATGATTTCAGTTTCAACAAGAAGTCTAAAAATATACTTGAAGGACATAAAGAATTTAAGTAATCATAATAATTTTTACCTGTATTGTAAATTTGTGACGCTAGCTGAGGACCGATATTTACAAAGAAGTCATTGTAGTCCCTGAATTCTGTTCTAATTTATTTGCAATGCGTTGTTTTTGTGCATGCCCCAGAATATTAGTTATAGTCTTCCACGTTTGGCGCATGTCTGTTTTAGTTTGCTCAATTTTTTTGAAATAATACATACGTTTCGATTTCCTTATAACACCATTTTTTAAATTTATTATTATTGGCTTGTGATGGACATTGTACATATTATTTTTTATATAATTTATTCTTAGTATTTATACTACAAAGTAGACCTTTATTAAGGCTACAGTCCTTAAATGGGTGCCATTTTTGCCAACGGCAACTTTACTGCAACTTTTTACCTACTTACACATATCAGAATAATACAATTGTTGGCGTACATATGTAATAGAGTCTCTAGTTTATACATACGACTTCAGTAGTGATTTCACGTCCATTATCAAGGTCAAAATTACGTCTATAAACTACTTCGAAAACTTTACACCTTTTTCGCCGAAACCTTAAAATTTTTGATGTTCGAACGATTCGCCTGTTTTCAAATTTTGACAGATTGTAGGCCTGATACTTTTTATTGAATTACAAATAATATTTTATAAATTTGTTGTGTTGATTTTGAATGATAATGTAACAAACCCGCGTTGTTTTGTTCGAAAAACCGGGCGTGAATTATGACTCTGACTTCGCCCTGTTCGAGCTGTGAATAGCCTGATTTTAGTATCTACATTATCTACATTTTGTCTGATATACGCATTCGCATAATTTACTTACAAATTGAGCTTTCCAATGAGGCAAAAATTGCAATTTTTATGTAAAGAAAAGAAAAATACGGCATTCTAATGTTTATGTTTTAGATTTTAGTTCACCATCTCAACGCTGCCTTGATAGCTCAGCCGTAGAGCGATCGCTTCGTAATGCATGACTAACCCCAGCCATAATCCATGGTTCGAGTCCCCGCAAAGGCAGTGGAAACTATTTATCTTTTCATGATTGAAAATTAAAAAATAGTTTGGATTCACATTTTCCTGAGCATAGGGATTCCTCGTACCCTTAATCCAGGGTGATCGGGGTTCTTTTTTATGTTTCCTATTGCATTTCTTAAGTGGAATGCATTGATTATAAAGTTCTGAAAATTTTGCTGCAAATTTATTTTAATCATCCTCTGCATTGATGTTATCCAGTAACTCTTCCCAATTAGTCTTAGAAATCGGACACATTATTATCACTATACGTTCTCTTATAGTAAGTCCCGTTTGAATTCATATTTTTGTCATTAATCAAAGAAAAATTGGTCACAAATGCAGTAGGAAAGTGGTCACTTACATTTGTAACAAAGATGGTACAATTAAGTACTGTTTCCGAATTTGTTAATATGCTGTCAATACAAGTCCCTGTAGTTTCTGTAATTCTTGTCGGTTTATAAATAGTTGGGATAAGTGAATAAGAATAGATGAGATCTATATAATCATGTGTTGGTCTATGATATCGTCTTTTAATAGGTCAATATTAAAATCACCCATTATATAATTAATTTTGTTTTCTGTATTTATTTTGTTCAACATATCTTCGATGTCTAAAGCGAAGTTATCAATAGACGTGTGGGACCTATATATAACGCCGACAATTATGTTTTTTGCTTTTACTCTTTCAATTTCAATAAAACATGATTCATAATTTGAATTAGCATTACATAGGTCGGTTCTTAGTTTATATTTTATATTATTTTTAATA
>JXSR01S012558.1:4005-15537 GCA_000969725.1 Ophiothrix spiculata
GTTTCAGAGATACGCGTAAAATAAAATTCTGCTCCGTTGAGGAGATATTGCCCATTGTATCTATGAAATTATATAGGATTACATATAAGAGTGCCATCTTAAAACGCATTGTTTTCGTTAATTAAATGGCCGATCGGGCCGATTTTCGCGTATGTGATGCGCTAATCAAAATAAGGTGGGGTTAAAATTTTGAAGGGGTGGAGTTTTAGCAAATGCTCCTTTCGGAAAATTTCTAAGTCCCTAAAATCACAAAAAATCACATATTTTCTGCTTAAAAACCGACTAAATTTGCATATTTAGCGCCGAAACTTTCAGAGAAAATTACTAGCAACCCTTACCACCAGTACACTGACTTGCATCGCTTCACGTCTCACCAGCTCTGAGAAACGAGCCTGGACGGACGGACAGATGGAAACAAATCGCATATTTTCTGCTTAAAAAACAACTAAATTTGCATATTTCGCGCCAAAACTTTCAAAGAGTTACTAGCCAGCCTGACCACCACTCCACCGACTTGCATCGCTATACGCCACACCAGTTCCGAGAAATGAGCCTGGACGGACCAGAAAACATAATGCCTCTGGCGGAGGCATAAAAAGCTATGTGGTATGTGATTTTTTATTTTTTTAATGAAATTAGCTATGCAGTATGCGATATTCTGGGTTTTTTTAGCACACTAATAAAATTTTGATCGCCCAACTTATGTTTATGAAGTGCCCAGTTTCTAAGTACGATCCCGCCCATTTTAACTATGGGAAGTCTGACAATGACAATCATGTTGAAATAAAACAAAAAATTCAGGGTAAAATTGCATACAATAGTCAATGACAGCAACCAGGACGGTGGTCGATCGCTGGATTACTCTCGATAAAAAAAAAGATAGAAAGACCATCACGTAAATTCATTTTCACATAGCAATGCACGCGGGTTTTCTGAGACAAACCTTTTATTTTTGGCCTAATATAATAATAACGAGAAAATTTAAAGACAAAAAGCAAACTTAATTAATTATACTACAAAATATATCTTGGTTGTACATACCACATTCTTGAGTTTGCTCTCTATCTCCTCTGATGTGAGTTTCTTGCTCAGCGCTGTTTTTCTTAGTAGCATATCACAATAATTGGCTAGTAACTCGGGACATTTGGACTCAGGTTGGGTCTTGCTGCTAATGCTGTCGGCAAAAGAGACAAACGTGGACACAAAGTTAAGATTTAAATAAAGTAGTTGCAATACTACGTCTTAAAGGAGCATTGCAATACTATGTCTTAAAGGAGCATAGTCCGATTGCCTCAACTTTTTTTTCAAACTTTTTGAGATTTTGGTACCAAAGTGTTGCTCATATTTTTCTCATAACCCATGTGAAATTTCACGGCTGAGATATGTTCCATTTTGGAGATACATATGAAAATGTGCCTAATTATGGTAACCATAATTAATTTTACACAGTAGCGTATAGACAGCTCTGAAATACAAAACTGCCCATAAAATCAAAACAGTTTAACTGAAATTTGAAACTAAGACCTCTTTAGTGGTCATCTTTCATATGACATTGAAAACTAAATTTTGAAAAATCGGACCAAGCTCCATTAATTTGTTTGCTTTTCAGATTCCTCCATAAAGATTGTTAAAGGGGCAATTCATGATCCATATCAAGGTCACCTCAATCAAAATCACATTTGTTTAGCTAGAAAGAATCCTTGACTGGTATATGTTACAAAACAAAAACCGTTTTTTCAAATGTGCTGCATTTTTGAAAAAAGTGAGAAAATGTGTCATTTTCGAATGAAAAGTGAGAAAATGTGTCATTTTCGAATGACTGTAGGGGTACTGTAGGGGCCCCAACAGTAATTACAACACAGTCTATGGGGATTTTTTAAATGCTGAAAAAAGTTTGTAACTTGAAAGCGAATGGTCGGAATCAAGTGAAATTTTCAGTATGCATTTATGTTGTACTCTTCTTTTTATTAAACTAGAAGAGAGGGAAGGTTGTCATCACATCAGAATCATGAAATGAATATGCCAGTACAAGAAAAACCCCAACTCCAAAATGCTTTCACATCACTAAAAAGCATTTCCATGTCTATGTCCCGATCATAGTGTCACATTTGACCTTGTAGTTAACTTTTTATACTTTGTTAGATAATTGTTATAGTATATATATATAGTTGCAGAGGGGAGCTCATGAAGTTGGGGTTTTCTTGTACTGGCTGTTTAAATATAACAACTATATGCTATTATTGAGATCATTAAATTTCCTACAAATCAAATCTGCGGGATGCGTATGATAAGAGCGAGTATTGACGTATTCAATTGCACCTTTAGGTTTGGTATAACGTGATTAACCTGATGAAACCTTTCGCCGATCAATATCATGATTATGTTTTCAAAGGATATTAAAGGAATGTGAACAATCTATGTGGAGGACAAACAAAATCAACCAGCTGCTGAACACATTGGCTTCTATGGCAAGACTAACTCTATACTTACTTTGATCAACACCAAATTGTGAATTGATACAGATAAGCGTGTGCATAACTGAACACAGTACACAGGAGACGCAGCACGCTTTGTAGTGTGACTCTCGCAGCAGTACCTACGGCGCGTGTGTCAGCGTGATTATGTTTACTTGCGGATAAAGAAAAGTCTCAAAATTCTTGTATATTTTGTGTTGATCAAAGTACAGTCGAATGGTCAAATATCGGTCATTTGCTGGTTGGTTTATTGCAAGTACTCGATATAATTGTTGGTTTAAAAATCTGAATAAACCAAGGAATTTAAAAGGGGAACCGGTACTCTACGCCATTTTGATTTCACCGCCATGTAAATCCTATGGGACAACAGCCATCTTGGATTGTCACTCATGGAGGTTGAGTTATTGTACGTCCAGCATTTTACGGCTCCACGTGCCTTACTTCGAGAGTCTTCGCAATAGATTAACAGGAAAATTGGCGTACTTTGATCAGAGCAAGTTGCAATACACGCCTCTTGAAACACGGTTTGCGCGCAAAACAAATGCAAACGCTGTATATGCGTCAAGTGATTTACGCGATTTGCCTGGATATCGGGCCAAACTCCAAATATATCCGGAGGTACAATAACTCTGCTCCATGAGCGACACAAGATGGCGGCATATCCGTAATCCCCTATGATAATTTCTTGGAATAAACCTGTATCATAACTAATGTTCACGAAGCTCAAAAGCATTGCAGCCTACAAGGCCTAAAAGGTAAATTTTTTGATTGGCATAAAATTTTGAAAAATATGGTTGGTTGGTTGGATTTTGTCTTTTAAATATTCAATATGTCTGTGGTGTCTTAAATAGCAGCACATATCTGTACCAAACAGATACACACAAAAATTGTACAAATGCAACTCAGTTCGGCGGAACTCACAATTTGGATACGTATCTGAATTTGGATACCCACGTACATTTTGTATCCAAATTGTGATACCCATATCAGAATTAGGATATGGAGGGGTATCCGAATTCTAATACGCTTGTCGTGGCGCAGGAAACAAATCGATAGCGCAAGCTGGCCAGTACATGTAGAACATCTTTCTTGCATCTATGATAAATGTATCTGTGGAAATCGTCATTTCCATCTGTGCAATTCCAGCGGAACAACTTTGAAACATGTCCCGATAGCGCCTTATCACAGAAGGCAAAATAATTTAGCCAAAACTTTCTTAGAATTTAGATGACAAATGATGATAATGTTATTATTGACTTTTATACATACCGGTATGGTGCACGGCGAAGCTGAATATTAATTTCAGCTGATATCCCGTTTCAGCTGATTTGAAGATTTTAATCCAAATTCAGATACGGGTATCAGAATTTTGATACGGAGTATCTAAATTCGGATACGTATCCGAATTGTGAGTTCCGCCGAACTGAACTGGGAATACCAAAATCCGCTTCTAGAAATCTATATTTTTATATGCACTTAATTTTCACTTGCTGAATTACACTACAGATCAAAAATTTCAAAAGTCAAGACAAGTTTTACAATATGTAACTTACGCTTTGTTTTTGACAGGAAGATCCAGTCTAAACACCCTGGTATCGTTGACTATGTGCATATATGCCTGAATGAAGAGACAAAAGTAAAAATAGAAAGAATAAAGGGTATGATAATAATGATTTTGTGATTGAAAAGTTAAGACATCAAAGAATAACGCTCTATAACAATTCAATATGTTTTACTAACATAATCTACTGCCCAATGGGCAGTAGATTATGTTAGTAAAAAATATTAAGCTATAATGGGCAGTGCCCATTAAAGCTAAATGCTATTTGATGTTGGGAAACGCAGTGTATCACTTTTCTCTCAATATTGGAATCAATAAAATTTCCTAAAAACCAAATCTGCAGGTTGCGTATGATGAGGGCATGTGGACTACGCATATATCGATTGGTTGTCGTATATTATGCGAGGTGATATACTTGTTTACTTTACGCATTTGTTGCATTCAAAATTTCATAATTTGTAGGAAATTTAATGATTTCAATAATAACATTTGTGTTTGTTCATCTCAAACTAGAGGTAAATGCTGACAGACAAACTTTGTTTTTCGCTTAAAGGGATAGTACATGCAAAGTTTGTAATTTGACCATTTTTTTTTTTTACAAATTCACAACCTTTATGCTTGCTCCAAAACACCTGTAAAGTTTCATTTCTAGAAAATGCTCGGAAATATGAAATATGATTATTAAGGTTTCTGTCGACATGCCAACATGAAGCATATCTCAACATGTCAACATAAAATCTATGTTTGCTTACCTTGTCCCTAGACGTGAGGAATCTTGGGTCATCATTGAAGGCATCTCGGACTAAGGTACTGAATCTATTGAATAATTCTAGTAACTGTTCTACATACTTTTCGGAATCCTTAAAAAATTAAAGAAGAGAAAAAGAAATGTTTAAGAATTTAGACATGGAATAATCAAACATTCATGGGTCATTACATAGCAAACACAGATAATGGGGCAAACTACATGAGAGCTCGGAATGTACATCCATGTATATTCATGGGATGTACATTCATGTACATTCAACTCAATACGTTTGAGAGCCTTACACACTGTGTGTGCGTGCAAGTTGACAAGCAACTTGTTAGTACGCGTACGTATAACGCATAGACTCAAAACATATGCGCAGTTGAAAACGCAGCATGAACCCACATCTGGTTGACCCGTCATCGTGTAGATACAATCTCTACTCCTGGAATGTACATGGATGTACATTCTTCTGTACAAAATTCTTGTGTAGTTTACCCCACTGTTGTCTGCCACATTCTTGGATGACACATGAGTATGGCCTATGTTGTAGAAATCCTTGACATTCAATCATTGGAGAACAGAGGATTAAATTGCATAAGCTATTCAACAGGTGAAAACATTAGCTCTTCTCTGGGGGATCACTTTAAAAACTCAACCGGAAGCTGGCTGCACGAAATTGTCGGTTCTGACTGGTTACTATAGTAATAACTTCAGCCTGGGCAAACATATCTGCTAATCCAGCTTGTATGATGTGTTGTTCTAGATCCGTAAGCATAGGTTGTATATCATCTGGGACTCTGTCCATTAGGCTGAAGATTTAGGCGAGGGGGAGGGGGAGGGGCAAGACATGCCGGGGGTGAGGAATGGGGGGGGGGGTGCATAATACTTACAGTAGTAATGACTTCAGCCTGGGCAAACATATCTGCTAATCCAGCTTGTATGATGTGTTGTTCTAGATCCTTTAGCATAGGTTGTATACCATCGGGGACTCTGTCCATTAGTCTAAACATTAGATGTAACTCTGAAATAGCAAATATAATCTCAATAAGAAATCAAACCACACACTGCTATCAAAAAAAAAAAAAAGGCTGAGCCCCCTCCCCAAAAAGAATTCCACCCCTGTAGACTTCCTGTAGCTTCACATTAATGCACATTTCCAGAGATCTCATCAGTAACAACATACTGCACATACAGGTCGCATGTTATATACAATGATCCTGTTCATCAAACCTGGGGGAAGGGGAACTTGAATTCAAAGGACTGCATATTAAGCCTTGACTTTTCGGGTAATTCGCTACCCGTGTACCCGACTTCTTCTTTTTTTCGGTCGGGTAGAAGGATACCCGACTGTATTGATAATTGATCATAACAATGTTAGAACGGGAAGTTTGACAGGTCTAAAACGGACATATGATGTCTCAATTACACCAAATATTTTGATTTTTTTTCGTCGATAATTATTTGTGGTCATGATTTATCATGTTTACTTCGATCAAATGATGATTTTATCATAGGCCTATATTGTTTAACACAATTTTTTTTGTTTTTTGTTGGAAATTCTATGTTTATATGTCCAGTTCAGGCAATCGGTCGGCAGATTTTGTACCCGGGTAAGCTCAAGACGGGCGGGTACCCGGTTTTAGTCCCAGGTCTACTGCACATCATGCTTGACTATGGTCACCAAAATTGAAACAGAAATGCGCACGGGTTACCAGAAACAAACTTGTTTTTTTTTTTTTTTTTGGGGGGGGGGGGGGCTTTAGCAAAGGTGTTTACTTTCCAGTGAAATTGGTGAATTTAAAATCATTATTGGCCAATATTCACAAAAAAGGAATACATTTATTCCAGGATTAACTTTATGTTCAATCTATTGAATTCCAGGTTTTGTAAAATTCAACTTGGTTCAATATTTTTACCCCATAATTCACCAATTTCTGGAAAGTAAACACCTCTGTGCTAAAGCCAAAAAACACCAAGTTTGATTCTGGTAACCCGCGCGCATTTCTGTTTTAAGTTAGATATTTCCCGCATTATTTTTTTTTTCATATTTCGTATCAAAAAAAACCCCACTTTACTTTTATAAATAAACAAAATTGTGCAAAAAAGCTTACTGGAGACTTGCATACTTTTTTAAACGTTGTTGTATATTAATTTACATATCACAAATCTCCGTCTACATTTGATCTTGCTCAAGATACTCAAGCCGTCAGACCATCTTACACCCTTTACCTCATCAGTTAAGTAGTATAACCATGATAACATGCATTTCTCAACTCTGAACAATTGTAAAACTAAAACTGAATGTTAGTAAAGTAAAGATGCAACAAAACAAGTCGCATGTTGTATTACTGAACATGAAAGAGAAACCAAGGGTGGCTACAGTTATATACAAAGCTTTTTATGGTTAATAACGATATCAATAAATAATATAAGAAACCAAGAGCATTGTTTTAATGTGCCTTTCTTTCTGCATTATTTGTAAAAAAAAAGAAAAATAGCATATCACATTGCATTTCCGAAAAATAAAAAATAAAAAGCCACGTATCGCATTGTACTTTTCAAGCATGTTACCAGAAACAAACTTGGTTTTTTATTTGGCCTAACAGAATATAATTTATCATAAAGCCCCACAAATGAAAGCAACTTTTCTTAATTGCCCATATTGTCTTACTTTGTGTTTCATTGTTCTTGATCATAGGTGCACATTCTCGTAGTATTTCGTCCTTGAATGCCGTAACCAATACTCGTACACACCATTCTATTAACTGAAAGTCAAAAGTAAACAAAGTACATGTAGAGGTCAAAATAAGACTAAGAGTTTCTGTGAGTTTAATATATCCTGTTTCATTAAGAGGCTGAACACTGGATTCTATCAAATTATGTAAACTTTTTACTTTGCTTATAAAAATCAGAGATGACAGGCCTTGTATTTTGAGGCGTGCGAGTGCGATAGCACACCATCACATGCCTAAAATGATCTTTAAGGAGTGCGATTTTCAGCACAGCTAAATCTGGTAAAATTACACACAATAAGATTAAATGTGACCCGTCATATCTAAAGGTACCTTAAGGGTCCCAAAATGAAAAGTGATTTTTTGGTCCCATCTCAAAGATTATATTTAGCTTTAGAATTACACCTTGCTTTTGGTTATTGGATGTTCGATTGCAGATAGAGTTACATCTAAATTGGTAAAAGGCATCGGGCTGATTCAGAAAACTAAAGTTCTGAGAAAATCAAGTTTAAAGTTTCTGTACTGGTAAAACTTGAATGGAGAAAGGATTTTTATCTCGGTTTTTAAAACGTTTGTCTTATGTTTTGGATTTTGGAACCTGATTAAAAGAATACACTTCAAAGGCAAAGTTTCTGATTAAATAAAAAATTCGCCATTAGACGTTATTTTTGACTATGCTCAGCATCAATGGCCCATTTCTCGTAATTTACTATACTGACCTAAAGGTACCTTTCGATATGACGAGTCACAATTGTATTTGAGAGATGACGTTTTATTTGGAATCTCAGTCTAGCATTATTGAAACAATTCAGGCAGTGCCTCAAGCTTATAAGCATTTTTCTTTAAACAGCAAAATTTGAGTTATATATGTTGGTTTATATGTTGGTTTATTCACAAAATACAAAATCATAGGCCGAATTGCATTGTACTTACAAAGAGTAAAAAACACTGTTCTGTCATATCAGGGCCCAGTTACTAATCTGTAATTAACATTCAGTCAATCTGCCTAAAGTCCTAATCAAACTGCATTTACACTGTCAAACACATAAATAATTATGTTTGCTTAGTGCAGTGGGCAGACTATCGCAAATTGTGTTTTTGTGCAGTTTCTCATCCTGCACACTTATCTACAGAGCAAGGGTAGAACTATACTCTGAAAACTTAAAAGTATGCAACAGGCAGTAGATTAACGCATATAAAGCAATATGGCAATACGGGGAAGTAAATTTGTCCGTATTTTTCGAATCATAATAACATACCAAATTTTGCTGAATATTCAAATAAACTTATGTTCAATGTTTGTCCATGTGTTGGCAACAACATTAGCCCAAAATCATGAACAATTCATGTGAACAAATATTAATACGCAGTGATTTGGTCTTGATCTATCCTAATCAATCAATACTAGTCTCTTACATAACACAAAACCACCAGTTCACAATGTTGTAGAATACAAGGGATATGAAACTTGTAACAGAGTCTGATTGCTTGTTGCATACTTCAAGGTTTATAGAGTATAGGCCCAAACTCTTGAGACTCCTATTCTACTAAGTTTTAGCATGCATAAAATATAACAAAATTCACAATTCGATGAGTCCAGGATGCAGACACACAGGCTAGTGCTAAGCTTGCTACAGAGGACAGTTATTGTTTCCTTGAGCATCCTTGATGAACTCTTTCACTCTGGAATAAAATTTTCACCGTCCGTCCCAGCTCTGAGGCCTATCTTTATAATTGTAGTGCACCAGGATTGTTCTCTTTGCAAAAAAAAAAAAAAAAATTATGGCGCTAGATAGTAGATAGCTCTTTGTTTCAACTGCTTGCTGGCAAATTTTCAAACAATTTTGGCTTGTAGTTTTTTTTTGGAACTATTTGAAAAAAATAAAGTCAAAGTAGAAATTCCGGCAAATCGTGCACGCTTTAGCAAGCCAGAGTGAAAGAGTTAATAAGGTGTTTTATTGGTGTGTGTCTTCAATTAAATGCATGTACAAACTCACCCCCACATACAAAAGATGGGTGTCCAGAGGATTAAATATTGCAGTGTTATATACACTGCCGCTCTAAAGTATTAACGCACAAAACCTTTATTCAGCCATATCTCAAAAGGCGTTTATCCAATTTTCATCATTTTTTGAAAGAGTCTATGGTGTATAATTATAGAAGTAACTATTCTGGAATTGCATTCATTGCATTTGAAAAAATGGCACGTAATGCATATTACTACTTTCGTCTGAACATAAAAAAAACCAACGAGTTTATATACATTTCTGCACATTTGTTTTAAAACTTACAACCTGAAAATATTCTATCCTGTTACAAGGCAATATAATGAGGTTATGAAAATTTGATTAATTACATAGTAATGAGATTTGTACTTTTGGTTTATTTGTATATGGTTCATGAAATCAGCCATTTTTATAGCAATACAAGATCAAATATTAAAAGCAACATTGATTTATTCATATTAAATAGGTAAGTTACCAATACAAGTATGAATCTTTGATGATTCTAGGTCGTTTATTATAAAAAACAAGGTTTTTGAATGTTTTTTATTGTGCGGAAATACTTTAGAGCGGGAGTGTAATAGTTATGACTGATCTCTTCCACTCATCATTATCATCATCATCGGTCGACTGCGCAGCAGGCGATCGCAAGTTTCTTCCAGTCACATCTGTTTTGGGCCAAGTTGTTGATAGCCTTTGGTTGCAACATGTTGTTTGTATCCCCTAGGAGGTTTTGGATGTAGGACAGGTATGATGTTCTCTGGCGGCCTGGCTTTTTCCTCCCATGTGGTGGTGTAAAGAGAGGCTCTCCCTCTGGCATCCTCAGTATATGTCCAAGAAAAGCAATCTGTCTTACTCAGATAATCAGTGGCTCGGTACCAGTAGTTTTGAAGATTTGAGAATTGGGGACATGACCAATGCATTTGATGTTTAGCATGATCCTGTAGCATGATGTTTCAAAAGTATTAATCTTACTCTCCATATTGCTTGTGAGCACCCATGATTCGCAGCCATACAGAAATTCTGTCACACATGTTGTATTGAAGAGCCTTACTTTCATTTCAACTGGTATTCTTTGACATCTCCATATGCGTTCCAGTTTCCAGAAGGCAGACCAGGCAAGGGCCTTTCGTCTAGCAAGGTCGTTGAAACTGGAGGCCATCATACACCCAAGATATTTGAAGTCAAAGACATGGTTGATACTTTCGCAATAAACTTCTTCAAAGTGTATATTACCATAACTTCTTCAAAGTGTATATTACAACAAACAATAAATTGACATTAACGCAATATCGGTTGATCCATCAATCATTTACGTATCATGTGGTTAATTCTGAGCAACAATATGTAATGTTTACAGTATTTTGATGTTGTCTGATAAAACTGGTTGGTACTAAAAGATGCAATTAGCTTGATTTAATTTCACTAAGAATATTAAATGACAACTTACCAATGATACCGATGTACTGCCTTTGCATGTTTCTAAGTACCGTGACGCTCTAGCTTCTTCTTCTTTCAATTTACTATCAGCCTACAAAATTAAAGTCATAATACAAAAATCTCTTTATAATACACTTCTAAGTAGTGTCTGACTGATATACACAAGATCGGAATCGGCAGATTCCGATCTTTGTTAGCTTGAAATCGGCATATTCCGATTCTCAAAGTGTATATTACAACAAACAATAAATTGACATTAACGCAATATCGATTAATCCATCAATCATTTACGAATCAGGTGGTTGTCATAGTTAATTCTGGGAAACAATATGTAATGTTTACAGTATTTTGATGTTGTCTGGTGAGACTGGTTGGTACTAAAAGATGCAATTAAAGGAGCATAGTCTGATTGCCTCAACTTTTTTTCAAACTTTTTGAGATTTTGGTACCAAAATATTGCTCATATTTTTCTCATAACCCTAGTGAAATTTCATGGCTGAATTATGTTCTGTTTTGGAGATATATATATGAAAATGTGTCTAATTATGGTAACCATAATTAATTTTACACA
>JXSR01S012558.1:40016-50354 GCA_000969725.1 Ophiothrix spiculata
GGGGTGGCTGTGTTAGTAATCCGCGTTCTTTGACCAGTGAATTTGCATAAAACCCAAAATTTTCGCCCCTGGACCCCCACCGGCCCCCTAAGGCGGGCCCCTGGACCCCACCCGTTACCCGCCAGTGATTTTTAGCCAAAATTTTTTTCGCGCGCTACGCGCGCACTGAACATGATCATTTCGTTTGAATCTTGTCACTTCCCTTAATCATAGATGGCAGGTACCCTAGTTTTTAGCTGAATTTGGCAACAAATTCAAAAATATCACATTATTTTCTGTGAGCCGTGTCGCTCGCCCCCTATAACCGAAGAAGGAAGGTATAAGGCGGGCCCCTGGACCCCAAACTACGCTCGCTTTTTAGGCTGCCATGCCATGGTTGAAAGGGCCGCTTTAATATTTTTTGCCACGGCCGGTTTGAGAACCCAGTCCGCCCCTGCCCCTGATCTAAGATCATAAGTCCTACACTGTTATACTGTTGGGAAATTTTTAAGCTTTGGTTAAACTATTAACAACCCAATTGTTGGGTATATAATATTAACCAACTGTTGATGAAATTTTACCCAATATTTGGGTAATTAGCTAAAACTTTTACCCAACAGTTAGGTAATTAGCCAACATTGTACGCAACGTTGGTAATTATTTACCCAGAAGTTGGGTTGTTCATAGTTGAACCAACGTTGGGTAAATTATTTGCCCAACGTTCTAACAGTGTAGTTTTCACTGTCTGGGAGATTGACAAAATTGGGGATTAGAAGGATGTATATAAATCAAACCGAGGAATCACTGTTATTCAACGAAATAGAATAAATCATTCCTTATATTGGAATAAATTGATATGATATGATATTATACATGTATATAGAAATAAACAGGGGCGTCGGAACAGTGTAGGCCATGTGGGTTTTGGCCGCACCACTTTTCAGTCTGAAAAAATATAATAATTTAATTTGATGTGTTTTATTATTGTCCTAGCATAAATAAACACAACTTCTTTAGTACTGTACAGATTCGTTTTTTGATAACCGTATTGTCTA
The DNA here is from genome assembly GCA_000969725.1 of Ophiothrix spiculata. Classification (NCBI taxonomy): domain Eukaryota; kingdom Metazoa; phylum Echinodermata; class Ophiuroidea; order Amphilepidida; family Ophiotrichidae; genus Ophiothrix; species Ophiothrix spiculata. The sequence continues at coordinate 41,051 of JXSR01S012558.1, forward strand.
ATGGGGCTTAGTTGTTTCCTTATTTTGATAACTCAAGGGCCACATGCCGCACCACTTTTCGCAGTGGCCATACCACTTTTATTTTCCTTCCGGCGACGCCCTTTAATCGTGCACAGTGCGTTTTGTAATATTTAAGAATTTAAGAATTGCGTACATAAAACTGATGTAATCACAGATAAAACGTTGATAATGAAAAGGCAAATGGTAAATTGCCCATTCTATATTTCTTTAGATAAAATACTACATGTTAATTACACTCTTAAAAAGAAAGGATCAAATTGATCCGATAAAGTATCAAATATGAGCTTACCCTTTTCCGGATCAATTTTGATCCAAATTCTCCTCAAATTTGATCCTTTTCGGATCAAACACACTCTTTTTTGATCCGAAAAGGATCAAATTTGAGGAGAATTTGGATCAAAATTGATCCGGAAAAGGGTAAGCTCGTATTTGATACTTTACCGGATCAATTTGATCCTTTCTTTTTTAAGAGTGTACGTATCAAACATAAACTTCTATCACAAGGCGTTGCTGCTTGGTATAGAAAAAGGTTAAGGTCGGTATGCACAAAACAGGACTTAAGTTAGTCCCGGACTAAAGTGAAATATTTTGAAAAATAACATGTTTTTAGAGAAATCTAGCGATAATTTATGTATTTGTATAAAGATTTAAACTGAAACTTTTCATTATTGAATTCATTTATTTGTTGTAGAATATTACAATTATTTTTAGAACAGTCAGTTAGTCTGGACTAAATCAATTTTTGTTCTTTTTGAAAAAAAAGTGCTAATGTTCCAAAACAGACAAAATGGTCAAATTATAGGAAAAAAGATCTTTTAGCAAGGTCATTAATTATGCCAGATCCCTGATGTGTTATTTTTCAGGGAATCAATTTCACTTTAGTCCGTGTCCGGGACTCAGACTAACTTTAGTCCAGTTTTGTGCATACGGACCTTATAGTCTAAACAACTAACACTCGCAGGGGTTCATAATCAGAGCACATCTACCACTGGGAGTCGTCAAGCATTATTTATGATTTTAATGCTGTTTTCATACCTACTGTAGCTTTGAAGCTTTGTCGCTTTACTTGTTTCATAGCTTTCATTTCATACTTTTGTAGCTTTGCAGTTTTGTAGCTTTGTCGCTTTACTTGTTTCATAGCTTTCATTTCATACTTTTGTAGCTTTGCAGTTTTGTAGCTTTGTCGCTTTACTTGTTTCATTTCACACTTTTGTAGCTTTGTAGCTTTGCCGCTTTGTCGCTTCATGTCATTTTATTTCAACTTGAAAAATCTTGTCGTGCGACTAAGGCCCGGTGCAGACTCCTCTATCGTATAGAATATTTTGCTTAGAATATTCTATGCTGACGACAGAATGACGTAGGTTATCGAATTAAACTATGTGTTCCATTGGATGACCTACGTCATTTTGTCGTCAGCATAGAATATTCTAAACAAAATATTCTATACGATAGTGGAGTCTGCATCGGGCCTATATGTTATCGATATCAATTTTCTCATTTACATGTAGCTTTACCGCTACGACAACCGGTAGCAACGAATTTCTTTAAGAAATATTCGGCACGTAGCGACAAAGTTACAAAACTATACCACAATAGCACAAGTATGAAAGCAGCACAAGTCAATAACTCATACCATGCAATATCGTCCAATACTTTGTACTATGGGTACAATTACTTCGTACGAATAATTACAAACAGTGCCCTTCTATAAATAGAAGGACCATGGGCTGCGAGAGACGCCCTCGCTGCTCGCTAAAGCTCGCTGCCCGTGATCCTTCTAGACGGACTAAACACTGTTTCGTAGCTGTTCTTACGAAGTATTGTGACAATTAGCTAATCAATCTCATAACATGAAATGTGCATTTAGAGCAGTCATGTTTTGTTTCTTCCTACAATTAAGCGTCATATTCCCTACCTAAATATTGATCATAAAGCAAGTCTACATTGAAATCTCCCATGATATAAGTACGTTTATTTTCATTATAAATCTCTAATAAACTATCACCATATGCGTTAACTGACAAATGTAATCACATTCTGCTGTAGTGTGTAAGACTTGCTTAGTATTTGATACTATATTATATTTTGTTTTGATTACATACTCACTGCGATTATCAATCTTACAACTTAAAACATGCACTTAGTTAGTTGTCAGATATTTATTCGTTTCTTTCCTACAATAAGCAACTGATTTTCTGATAATGTCATTTATAAACACTAGCTCTTTATTCATTTTTTTTTCAGAAAAATATACACTGTGTCCTTCACAAAACATGGATGAAAGTATTTTTTGTATCAGCTGTCACATTGTCTACATTCGGCTTTTAATAAGTTGCTGTAATTGCAGCGATGTTTTGGATGATTCGTTTAGGAACACAAACTGTGGAAACACCATCGACATCAACACAACGACATCCTTGATATAAGGAAGGAACGCTACTAGAAACAGCAAAGAAAATGACAACGGCTTCTGTAATATGACAATTGTATCAACAGAAAATGTCTACATCGAGGTTGTTAACTTTCTGCATCATACGCCCTTATCATCAGTATTTATCGATAATGGACTTGATACCAGTTGTTTTAAACGGTTTATATCTATTTCAAATACTAGCGATACATGTGGAGCTGCGTCTTATGGTAAAAGTATAATATTGAATACACATGATGCTATTTTAGAAATAGTTGTGCGAGGCAGTCATAATGCAACTTGTAAAAGAGAAAGCTTTATGGGTTATAGCAACTGCTTCACGTTAGGCTCCGGGTTAGGATATGATTTTATTTTGGGTGTAAATGCAGTTACTGTATTTGCACGTTAGGTAAAAACGATATGATTACACATTGTGCTGCCAAAACTGTAACTTCCCTAATAGTATATCAGCCATATATGACCACGTTATCCTTTTCTTACACGGGAATCGGTGTTATATCTAACACTGCATTCGAAAATCTGAAGGGGTTAAAAAATCTGCTTCTAGATCATAATCGTATTAGGAATTTAAACGGTGTTTTGAACGCGGCACTTATTGGACTTGAAACTTTACAAGTTCAGGGTAATTACATAAGGGAGATACCTGACAACATGTTTAAACCGTTGAATAATGTAAGCCAATTCGATATAAGCGACAATCTGTTGAACAGCATACCGTTGATGCTCTTTAACGAGCTGCATAAACTAAAATTGTTAAATTTAAGCAGTAACAACATTAAGGTAATACCTGAAGGGCTTTTCAACAACCAATACAGTTTGACATTTGTATGCCTATCGCATAACAAATTAAAAGCCCTTCCTGAAAAGCTATTCTACTCAACAATTGAATTTTTATATCTTGACCATAATTTACTTGAATACCTCCCACGTGATGCATTTGCATATATGATCTTTTGATGGACCATGAACATTATTTTATGCATATGATTGATCTTAGCTATAATCAGCTAAAGAGTTTACCAAATGGCATTTTTGATCAATTCAAATTTTTATGGTATGTACGACTTCATAATAACAAATTCACATCTTTCTCTAAGGATCTTTTAAGAAACAACACTAGACTAGCTACTTTAAATCTAAACAACAATCAACTGGAAATATTATCAAATGAAACTTTTGAAATGAATCCAAGATTATCCCTTATAGGCTAAGAAAATTAATGAAAATTATGGCCATTAGTCAAACAAATTGCAAAAGTAATGATATTTTCAGGATAGTATCAGACAAACATATACAACAACTAGTCCAAAATCTAGTTGGTGGAACAGTGATTAATTTGCATAAAACAAAATGGCTGCCAAAACAGGGGTTAAAATTTCAAAATTGGTTAAATCGTGTTAAAAACCATTCTATGGTGTTCCTCTAATCACAAAGAATCAGAAAAAGTATACTTTTACCCATCTCCGATGTATGGTTATTGAGTTATATCCAAAAACGTAAAAGGTCATATCATGGGTCACGTGATATGTCCTATGGGAGAACAAAATTTCAAAAGCGTCCGATTTTTTTCAAAATGGTCTCAAATTGTTTCTCTTGCAAAACTATCTACATGAAGTAGTAATTAGCAAGAGCTCAGATGTACTATTGCTATGGTTACAGATCAAAGTAAACTTGGGGTTTTAGATTCCTACACTCTTAGAAAGGAAGGATCAAATATGAGACAAAAAGGATCAATTTTGATCCTTTTTAGGTATCAAATATGAGCTTACCCTTTAAGGATCAAAGTGATCCAAAAATAAGGATCAAAATTCTTGATCCGAAAAAAGGATCAAATATTTCTTATAAAAAAGATCTGCCTAAAAATGTCACATTGAAGTGACCCTAGCAGGGTTTGAACCCACGCCGCCGAACACCATGTAATTAGGAGACCAACGCTCTAACCAGTCGGCCACGGGACAGGCAGATGTAAAGTGTGTTGAAATCATCGTATTTATACCATTGTTTACATTCCCGGCTATGTAGTGGATAATGGGATGTACTCAAATATGAAACAAAAGATCTCGTTAGATCCAAACGCGGTATCAAATATGAGCTCATCCTTTCCGTATCAAAGTAATCCAGAAATACGGATCAAAACTTTGATATTGTAATCAAAAAGGATCTAAATAAAATGATCCTAAAATCGGATCAAAAATGATCCTGGTGAATTTGATCCATTTGTATATATTGATCCGAAAAAGAATCAAAAGTGATCCTTAAAGGATCAAAATAAAATGATCCGGAAAACTACTCGTATATTTGATCCCGGCCTTCTAAGAGTGTATGTAATGGTAAATATAAACTTTGTTTTGCCTGATACCATAGCAACCACTGGTTTAAAGAACTTTAAACTATTACTTCATGTAGACACTTTTACGAAAGGAACATTTTGAGACCATTTTGAAGAAAATCGGACAATGTTGAATTTTGTGTCTCCCATAGGACCTGTTGCGTGACCCCTGATATGACCTTTCACGTTTTTGGATATAACTCAATAACCATACATCGGAGATGGGTAAAAGTATACTTTTTCTGATTCTTTGTGATTAGCGGAACACAATAGAATGGTGTTTAACACGATTTAACCAATTTTGAAATTTTAACCCCGGTTTTGGCAGCCATTTTGTTTTATGCAAATTAATCACTGTTCCACCAACTAGATTTTTCTAGATTTTGGACTAGTTGTTGTATATGTTTGTCTGATATTATCCTGTAAATATCATTACTTTTGCAATTTGTTTGACTTATTTTTTTATTTTTACTAGCCTATTATTAATATTGGATATAACTACCTTACATGGTTACCGGACGGGATATTTGATCCTCTTTCGTACCTTATCAACCTTAACATTGAACACAATCGTCTTACTATGTTTTTAAACGTTTAAATTATCTAACATTTCTATCACTGAATGATAATTTCATGGAACAATTGCCATATGATATATTTGAAAATTTGCATGAACTAAAATTCCTTTTCCTTGAAAACAATATATTAAGTGAACTCAACCAATATGATTTTTTATACCTAGAACAGTTAGTCGTTCTTGATCTCAGCCACAACAATCTAAGCAAAATAACAAACGTTTTACTTGATCATTTAAAACATTTAGACTTCTTAGACCTTTCAATTAATAATATCTCATCTTTACCACGATTCGGCAACCTTCTATCGTTAACCATACTGGATTTAGGCGATAACAATCTTCACAATCTTTCATCTTACGTTTTTCAAGGACTATCTAAACTCGAATTTCTAAACACAGCTAGCTACAATCAGGTGAATTTCATTCATAAAGACACATTCCGCAACCAATCTCACTTAGTCACGGTTAACCTCGCTGGCAATCATTTTAACTATTTAGATCCATTTCTGTTTCATAATTTTAATAATCTCCTTCAACTTGATCTTTCTTAGTTATCGTAACATTGTTATGGTCAGTTTCACTTATTATAAGTGTAATCCCTACCATATTGTCTACTCTAAACCCAAACATTTATGAGATATCTGAGGTTTGTGTGGGTATCCCAATAGTCAAACGCCCAGTTGAGACTTTAACAAAAGATTCTGTCGAAGTCGGCGTTACTGACTTTGAGTTTGATTACACATTTGCGTCTATTGTTGGGTTTGAAGAGTATCTACTGGATATGTTCTTGATTACAAAAGAGGAAAATGAAAATATTCCGTTTCTGAATCGAGTATAACAGGTTACAAAATAGCAACATATTTTTCCATATTGGTTTTTATAGTTGGAAATCTTCTGTGTTTTGTAGCGGTTGCGTATTGTTATATAAGCATATTCTTAGTAGCCAAAGCATCGGCCAAAAAAGTGTCCCGAAACCAAAGCCTACATGATGAGCTGAAAATGGCATCGAAAATGGGAGCGGTGATACGGTATTACCCGATTTCCTTTGCTGGGTGCCTCTGCATAACAGTATGCATGCTAGTGCAGTTTGGAATAGTGGTCTCGGCAGAATTCTACGCCTGGACCGTGGCCTTTATTCCCGGGGGGGGGGGGGGGCCACTTCCATTGACCAGTGGATATCATGCGCGACCACAGGGTTTCAAAAAGCACCCTAAACAAGTATTTTCCCTTTTTGAAAAATGCACCCCTTAACAAGTAACATGTGTGAAACCGAACCCTTAACAATTATCGGTGCAAAACTTAGCTCTTAGCACGTATTGAGTGTGAAAGTGTACCCTTAACAAGTATTTACAATAGCTTGATGCCCTAAGTAAATAAAGTGTTAATGTAACAGCAAAAACAACTTTCAAGTGAACCATTGAACCAAGTTTTAATAGGCCCTCATATAGTAGAGAGCGGACGGCTCTTTTAATGGTGTATTGCGAACCGGTGATTTCAGGATAATGCATAGAGATTCCACCACTCACAAATTTACTCTAAACACGTATGTTTTTGCGTGAAAAGTACACCCTTTTTTCAATATTTTCGTGTTTTTGATACCCTTTCAACGTTACGTACGTAACGTGCCCAATCTTAAAAAAAACACCCTTTTTACGTGATTTTTTGGTCGCGCATGATATCCACTAGTCAATTAAAGTGGCCCCCCCCGGGCCTTTATTTTACCGATTAATTCCTCTATAAATCCATTTCTTTACACACTAGCTTCATTTATTTTGAGTAAGGGATCCTCTCCAAATCGTCCCTTTAAAATCAGAGGGACCATTTAAGCTCCCTTTATACAAAATCCCTGGGGGATTTACTGTAATTTTCTATATTTGAAAATTGTGTACTCTTAAAACTTCTCTAAGACTCCACAATATCCCTATTGAATTTAAAATCCCAAATTTAACTTTTGGTAGGTTAAACTACAAAGATTAATAAAGGAATTAAACATGTTGTTCAAAATTTACAATGCCATTAAGCTCCATTAATGATCATGTGGACACTGATGAATTCGACCTGATGAAATTGGCCTGTAAGGTCGACTGATTTTTTATATAAAAAATTATTTCGACAAAAAGAGTTTTGAACGTATTCCGGTAAGCATGCATATACTTTATTTTGCATTGTCAGGAAGGGGTCATGATAAAAACGACGTATTTATCAACAAAAAAATGAGTTCCCACGCTGAAAACCTTAACACGTTGTTTTTCAATTTATACTAAAAATCTGTTAATTTTGTATTCCAACATGAGCATTGATCCAAGCAAAGCGGCTAGAATACTTTGATCCAAGTAAAGAGTTTTCAATTTTCAATATTAATCCTCGCTATAATAGTCCAGAAACAGTTGCATATAAAATCCTGCAGTTTTAGAGGCATGCGTTTTGTATACACGTTGATACAAAAGTGTTTCTAGTAATAATTTCTCCTATAAATTTGGTAGGTTTTAAAATCAATTTAGTTAATTTTGTTATTACTTTATTATTTTTTCTTTTTTGAATTCCGTTTTTAAAGAGTCTTGTCTGAAAATACAATTCTCGCCATATAGACCTATGCCAACAAATATGTTTGATATTCTCTATATTCAAATGTTGTGATAGTATACATGGTATATGTGTCTGTCAAGGGTGCGCCGCAGGTCAGGCCAACGGAACACAATCACAGAACAGCTAGTCCTGATCTCAAAGGAGATTCACGCAGCTGCTTGGAATGGACCCTCTGCATTACCCTAATTGTTTGACGGAGTCCATCAAACCAGTGTTCAATGGTTGCAATGTTTGGAAGTTTTCGGCTCAACTCCAAATCTCCCGCCGAACACCAGACGCTGTACATTCGACTCTCATGTATCTGCATAACTCATGGCCCAGATGGTCGAAAGGCATGGTCTGGCCGTACAAGAGGAGTAGCCAAGCAACGTCTAAATGTGTGTAACTTGTTATTTAGTGTAATATAATATGAAACTCTCATTTCGTGTCGAGCACAAAACTTATTCCTCTGAAGTATCTTCTTTGGATAATACACATTCGAGCATCACATACTTATTAAAAATTACTATGATACTATAATAGTTGAATGTAGACCTCGAGCGCATCAGAAATTTTTGCCAATGATTATTTTTTGCAGGTTTGTTTGTTTTAAGAATATAATGAACTCACAAAAGTGTTGATAAATAATGTGATGTTCAAACATCTTTGTTGGCAATATGCATAATTAAGGCTACATTTCTCCAGAATATCGTTACACGGGTATTTCATATTCACTACAATTTTACCTTTTATACACGGCACACTATCAAACAAATTGGTATAAGTTTTGATTATTGATTTCATTCACGGTATCATCTTCTTTGGCGATACGTATATTTTAAAATGGTTGAAATTGTAACGACTTTGGGTCAAAATACTCGGACTTTTATGTAGTTCGAATCATCCGATCATATTTAAATTTTACATGGTCAACAGGTCAAGACACGTATTATGGAAATACGAAATAAAGTTTAGACCTTTAAGGGGGAATATGCCTTTGAAAGGCCTAAAAATGAAAATTGCAAATTCAGATAAAGGACAAAATTACCTTTCTTTTGCTTTTTGTTTGACAACAATCGGAGCTTCCGTTCAAAAGTTATGGTCGAAAATGTAACTACGCGAGCAAAATTGATTGTTTTATTTCTTATGTATTTTATTGTTTTTTCAAGCTGCGATATTTAACGTTTGCGGCTTTAAAATTCTATATCTCAAAAAATAATTATGCTGTTGATCTCTAGTTTTCAAAATTATTAGTAATAATTCACTTTCTATTTATCTAATATATAATTGGAGCAATACAGTGTTTCTAAAATATACAAAACCCTAAAAATCAGTGTTTCTAGACAAAATTGCCGATAACTCAAAAGTGAATTTTGACGAT
>JXSR01S012558.1:88759-109963 GCA_000969725.1 Ophiothrix spiculata
TAAAGGCAAGAGTCTCTGATACAACATTCTACATACCTGTTTACTTTGCATATGTTCGACTATATCTAGTGTGCTTCTAATATCTGGTAGTTGAGACTTCAACCTAAAAACAATGAAAACATCATACTTGGTGTATTGTATGTCCGTAATATGGCAACTCAATATTTCAGAAAATATATATTATAAATGCCATTTTAATTATCTTTGTTAAAGTATTTCAAAAATATTATTTTATGCTGCTATGCCATAAAAATGTTTTCCCATTTAAATATGACAGAACATAGATCAAGTTTTACGCAATTTTTCCAAGTGTTTGTATGACAAAACAGCATAAATTATGTTCTCGGTTGGTTCTCCTCCTCCTCCGTTCTTCTGTTGCTATGCATAGTACTGTTTTAACTAAACTCGATAAATTGGCCATGTTTTTCTAATTCCTTATCTCAATTATTTTGAGTAGGCCTATAGACAAATTCATATGGCAAAACAGCTTATTCTTAGACAATAGACATAGATTGTTTTGCCATCGTAAGAATGCAATGATTAGTGATGCAGCTTGAGATATGCTGTTCTGCTTTGAAATTCGAGAAGAAAATACAGAAAGCGGCTGAGATGTATAATTATTCTACTATTTCTGAAACTGATAAAAATTTGTAAGCTGGGACTTTTAGAAATGAAAAGCACACCTTCAACTCACTAAAAAAAATTGTGTTGTCCCAAAAAATCAATATTTTTAGTTACTCTATTCAATAATTGGTTCTAAATCTGATTCACTTAACACTTTACTGAACAAATTTATAACTTTGCAGATTTTATGAACTAATTCAACTGACACTATGAAAACAATCCTGCAAGAGTTGTGCTGATTTAAATGTATAGGCCTAGAAACACTTCGTCATTTTTGTAGTCATTTTCATCCAGAATTTTTCTCATGGTGTTACATTTTCACCACTATGTTAACTTTTCATTCGGAATGTCAATTTTCATTTTTTCTCATGATGTAAAATTTTTGCCATGGAGTATAACATGTTTGACCATTTATCAAAATGTTCATGATGGTGAAATATTCTGCATCACGGCACATTTTGCAATGATTACTCATCTGTAGCATTTTGATAATTGATAGCACTTTACTTTCTTTGGTAATTGTTGGTTTCAAACAATACCTGTGTTGTTGGTTTCAAACAATACCTGTGGATTTTATTCTGAAGATAAGATTTGCTTACTGCTTCACATTTCTCCAATGAGAAACATTTTCATTTGAAATGTTTTGTTACTGTCTTGATTTTTTATCATTCTAATTTGAGTTTTAGCGGATTATTCAGATCGATAATATTGTCTGGGAACTCGAGGTCAATATGCATTCAGTTACAAGTGTGGATTTTACAATTGGTAAAAAATGACAAAGTCTATCTGGCACTTATGACCTGGGTTTTTGTTCTTGCTTAATTTTGTTTAAGTTTTCACTACAGCTTCATGAGAAACTCTTCATGCGAGTGCAAAAAAGTTGTATCTGCAATAGCTGCCACTTTTAAAAAAAATTGCATTGCACACTGTATAATCTACAATCTTGGGTCAGTGGTTCATGAAATGGTTCTTTGGTGACACTGTTACCTGAAGAACCATTTGACCGTCACCTGAAGAACCATTTCAAGAACCACTGACATAAGACAGTGAAATTTTGAGGGATTTTTCACACATTTTTGGGACAAGTGGTAAAATAGATATAACTATGGGGCAGCAATTGCAGATATGACTTTCTTGCACTCACATAACGACCTGGGCCCATATTCATGAAACAGCGCTAACTCTAGTTGGCTGCTAACCTATTGTATACCTGTCAAAATTTGACAGGTAGACAAAGAGTTAGCAGCCAACTAGAGATAGTGGTGTTTCATGAATATGGGCCCTGACCTCTAAAAACACATACCTCCTCTTTTTATGCAACAAATTCATTTCCATGAACTTATATTTCTGGTGTTGTTCATCCAGTCTTTTTAAGACAACCTCTGCCGATTCATTTGCTGGCTCACTCATAAATTTATCCACATCCTCCTGTAAAATCAAAAGTGCATGATAGTTACACATGTGATCATGATGATATATAACAAGCTCCGATAAATTTGGATTTTAGTAATTGCCCATCGGGCAGTGCTATGTTAAGTTTAACTTGCCCCAACTTGCCCGAAATATTCATCATAAATCGTTGTCATGAGCATTCGGCCATCGCGATGAAAACATAATTTGGTTTTTCTCATCGTTCTCCAACCATGAAAATTCTGTTCTCCATGTTGAAACAAATTGCCGCTTTCGTTTAGATTCATAAGCTTCCTTGACAGCAGAATCAGATTTCTTTGCTTGCACAGAAACAGTAGCTTCCGAAGATGTTCCTGGAACACTCCCACAATCATCATCATTATCTATAGTTTTTCGCTTCTTCCGAATTATAAATTTGTCTATTTTGTAAACATGAATTTGACAGATCTATAAATCTATACACTTCACTTTTGGCTCATAGCAATGCCCCAGAAAAATTGTCACATGGACTTACGATGATACCAAAAATAATTTGCGCAATGCATGCATTGTGAATTGATCGAGCCAGAATTAAATTGGGTACCGCCAAAACGTAGCTGAATTATTTTATGCAAATGACCAACTTCTACATCGCGCGAAACATGAAGCTTGGAACATACCTCTTTTTGAAAAGGGGTGTCACATACATGTATGAACACATTTCTGATAAATTAAATAAATAAATAAATAAATATAAATTAAACAAGATGGTTCACGAACCAGTAGTCTCGCCTACGTATCGACCACCTACTTAATCATTCAGTTGTGGGGTTGATCCCAAGGGAAAGGTCATACAACGGGGTCACCATTGGCACTTTTTTGATCGCTGGTCCAAGACAAACAATTTGACACCTCAACCTTTGAAATAGGACAAAGTTGAAAATTTGACCTTTCTTTTGACCTTTGACCCCAAGGGAGTGGTCGGACGACGGAGTCACCATTGACACTTTTGATCTCTGGTCCAAGACGTACAATTTGACACCTTAATCTTTGAAATCGGACAAAGTTGAAAATTTGACCCCAACGGAAAGGTCGGACGACGGGGTCACCATTGACATTTTTGATCTTTAGTCCAAGACGAACAACTTGACACCATAACCTTTGAAATCTGACAAAGTTGAAAATTTGACCCCAAGGGAAAGGTCAGATGACGAGGTCACCATTGACACTTTTGATCAGGGATCCAAGACGAACAATTTGGGGAGCGGGTTGGCGCAGCGGTAGTTCCCTCGCCTTGCACCAATGAGGTACCGGGTTTGAGTCCCGCTCCCGGCGCTTTATGTGCATTTGGTTTTCAGTCCATGCTCGCTTCCGCAGGTTTTTCTCCGGGTACTCCGGTCTTTCTCCTGCATTCAAAACTGAATTAAAAAAAAAACATCTTGGAGCCCTGTTGAAGATAAGCTTCCTTTAGCTTACTTGGTACCTAGTACCAAGTGGGGTTTCCTTGGCGAAAGCCTAAACAAGGTAATTTTTTTTTAACTTTTGAAATCGCACAAAGTTGAAAATTTGACCTTTCTTTTGACCTTTGACCCCAAGGGAGTGGTCCGACGACAGGGTCACCTTTGACACTTTTGATCACTGGTCCAAGACAAAAAATTTGACACCTTAACCTTTGAAAACAGACAAAGTTGAAAAATAAGCAACATTTTATGCATAAATTATGCAAATTAGGTACTAAATTAGCATATTTTGCGCTCAAATTGCAGCTGGCACAGGAGCAGCTCTATCCTCACCTACCCATCAAATTTCATGAATGTAGGGTGCATGGTTTGTAAAATATGCCATTTAAACAATTTTATGCATAAATTATGCAAATGAGGTAGGATTAGCATATTTTGCGCCAAAATTGTCACGTTAGCATGAGAGCCAGCCACCTAAGAGAAGAGATCAACGTCGGCCCATGAATCTCTGCGCCCGATTGGCAAACCCATTTTGCTGTAATTTTTTTCTTCAAACTCTTCTTAAACAGCCCAATATCATTTACCCAAATATAACAGAAATTAACAGAATTTCCCCGATTTTGATTTCCAATTTCTAATAATTTTGTGTAGATTTCGCCCTTATTATACGGTTCACTTCGCGCGGTAGCCATACCCCGATAGGGAAAAATAGGTATCTTCGGATGAACCTTGTGCGTTTATTAGGAGTACACTTTTAGGAAACCTGTGATAAAATAATGTTAGGAACATTCATCTCCTTATGGGTATGTGTCAAAAACCTAAGTGTACTCCGATTACAACCACAGTGAGCTTCTAAAAGTTGGCCAATTTTGACAAAAACGCAATGTATTTCAATGGAACAAATTAGCGATATTTGAGTTTCTGTATAAGAGTTTGGAAATCCCGAAAAGGGCCGACGTTGATCTCTTCTCTTCAGCCACCCCAGCGCATTCGAGTCAATACGGAACTGAATACACCGCAAACCATTCTGTTCACAAGATGGCAGCGATGCTAGAGAGTACCGTGCCTGAGCTGCACTAGGGAATTTCATATATGATCACGTTGAGGGCGCTGTAACATTTTTAAAAAGTGTGCTAGTTTGGTTTTTAAGCTCTAACTTTAATTCTGTTCAAGTTCGAAGGATATAAAAAAATATGCATTTTCTTTGAAACAATACCTTTCAAATGATACCAAACACATGCTATGAAATAAAAGCGCAGTTTTATTAGGAGCCCCGCCAAATTTGAAAATGGGTCAAAACATAGAAAACTGTGTAGAAATTTCCAATAGGGATCCCAATTTTTGGCATTATTTGGTTGAATTTCGATGTATGTTTTTCATCCATAACTTTGCCAATTGTTACTCATATGAAGTGGTTGACCCCTCATTTTAAAGGTAATTTTAATACCTTTCCAGACAAATTACAATTTCCCAAAACAAATAAAGTTGAAAATTTCCCTAGCTGCGCCAATTTTGATGAAAAGTAATCAGAGAAGAGATCAACGTCGGCCCATGAACTTTTGCGCCCGATTGGCAAACCCATTTTGCAAAAAATGATTCGCTTCCCGAAATCTCTTTTACCAGTCTTCATTTGCTACGGTCAACCAAGTGAATTTACGCGAATGTCCTGTCTGTTACAATCATAAATGTTGTATAACGAGACTAATTTGTTACGTAGTTGGATGGAAATGAAATTGACAAGCAAATTTAGTCCCGCTGATTAACACGGGGAGAGAAAAGATCCTCATTTTCCAAAAAATGCAGAAAGTTTTAGCGGAATTTAAATTTTTGATGTGAAGATTAAGGAAACAAAGATTAGGTGCAGACCAATTTGAGAGTGAGTATCAATATTTTAAAGGGAAAATGTTGGCGCTCCTCGGTTTTGTATGGCTCAATGTGCAAACTTATAGGGAGAATTCGTAAAATGATAAAAGCATTTCCTGATAAAAGATAATTTCTTCTACCCGGTTTGTCTGCAAACTAATGTGGGCCTAGGCCGGGCGGTTTTCGTCTCCTTGTTTCCTTGGCCCCGGGCCGCGTTTAAGTTGCCAAGGCCTTGTTTAAGAAACTTTACTCTACTTGCTCCGTGGTCAGACAGTCACGTAAAGCCGTGGGTCCCCTGTACGAATAGACTCCTTCATGGGGTATGCATGTTATGCAAGTACTTGTATCATTGATTGATTAATTGATCATGTATCTGATCATCATCACGTCTGTTGAACGGAAGCTGGACATTTCATACCCGAGACACTTCATACCCGTTGAATATTCATACCCGAGATTCATACTCTGCATGTTTTGTCAGCTAATATTTTACAAACATGTTAATATTTTTAGGTTAGGTGAATAAAAAATCATAAAATGAATGTAATTTAATAATATCTTTGCACAAATGATCAGAAATGACAGAATTCCAGATTTTACCAAAACTTTAAATATACAGAAATTGGCTTACAAATAAAATCCTTCAAATTTCAAATAAATTGTAAAATTGAAAATAATGAACTTTATAATATTACTTTGGTTTTGACTATTTTTTTTATTTCTAAGACAAAATTAATGTTAATTTAGTCTAATTAAATCAAAATGAATAATTTACCTCCAAAAGGTATGAAAACAACGGGTATGAAGTGACTAAGGGATGATCATGAAAGTGAACGGGTATGAAATGTCTAGTACTAGCCAGGTCTTCGAAATCCGCGGTAACGCGGCCGCGCCGTGCCCAGAAAAAAGTTCGAAGTCCCAGAAAAAAATCAGCAAGAAAAAAATATATATATATAATGTCAAATAAGAATACAAAATTATTACGAGAATTTCTGACGACAGATGATTTTTTCAGGCATTATTGTATGGTGCCAACTGAAAATAAGCCAAATATTTTGGTGAATGTCAAATTACTGTCAAAAACAAGCGAGTTTTTAAAGCGATTCGTGCATTTTTTCCTAAATCTCACAGAAAATTATCATCAGCACAATAAAAGTTCCCAGAAAGGTGGATTTTTTTCTATACCCTGGTACTAGCATACTAGCTATTGTTGCTGGATTAAATTCGTGAACGCGTACTCAAAGTCTTGTGCGTAGACGCGAACACAACAACCTTGAAAATGTACGCTCGCGTCAGATACCACTGCGTATTTGGTACAGGCACGCGTTCACGAATTAAATCAAACAACAATAGGATTCTGTTGAACATGTTGAATTCGACAGGTTTCACGGCGTTGCTCCGTTTCAACGAACAAAATCATCAATTATAATCCGACCATGTTCACCTTTGTGACTCACAATGGAAAATAAAAAAGGATCTACACATCCGACATCAATTTCTGGACTTACCAAGAAGATAGCTTCGGGAATTCCTGCATTTTTCAGCGATTTTTGTTCTGTGTCATTCGTCGCCATTGCAAAATGTTCTCAGCCCCAGAATACAAAGGTCACTCGCAATAGAAAATCTATAGTGACCTTTGACCGCAATTTGTAAACAGTCATGCAGTCATGTCATGTGTTGATGGGTAGGGCAAGTTTAAAGCAAATACACTGAGAGTTTCAGTTCTAAATGCAACCTTCTGGGTAGTGCCATTGCATTGGTAAGTATCTAATAACACAGTAATTAAGCATTTGAAGTTCCAAAAGTTGAAGCTACAGTCTCTCGACTCTCTGTGTGTGATATTTTTTGAGAAATTTAGTAAGCTTAAAAAAAGCCTTAATTGCCTTGAAAACTTTATCATTTCAAAATTGGCCGTCTTTAGTGAAAATTAGTCATAACTTTGCATATACCATAGTGTCATTGCTTGATTTCTTATTTTGTATGTGATTTTACAATTCAGAAATTTAAACTGATTTGTCTGTCGCAATCCAGAAATAAAATAAAACTTAATGTGTGGATTTAATTAAAGCAATACTATTAGATTTTGGTCAAAATAGTAAAAATACCATAAAATGAAGGAATGTGGCTATATATAAAAGCGTTTTCAAGTGTATTTTCTCAAAAAAATTGTTTTGCCAAGTGCTGTAAAATATGGATAGATTCGGTATTACGGTAATTCAACAAATTATAGGCATAATTTATTTCAAAAAAAGTATTAAAAAACATATTTAAGCCAAATCATTTGGAGTGACTCCATTACAGGAGTCACTCCGGTGACTCCATTACAGGAGTCACTCCGGTCCACTATTTGCTAAAAATAACTTGTTAACTGTCACTGATATATGAGTATACTTTAGAACTAGGGGTGTTTATGTATAGATTTTCCATTGATGAACTACCTGTGGCTTTCGGAGATTATTTTACGGAAAGATCAAACATTCACAAGTTCAAAACAAGACACTCTGATCATTATAATTTAACAAGAAATAAGAAATCCTTCTCAGACCATTGCATATTAAGAACGAGCGGACTTGTTATAAACATTCATTCATCCCCAGAACTATAATAGACTATAACTCTCTACCCAAATCAACAAATCCTGTCCAACAAAAAGACCAATTGAAACCAACCAACATAAAACAGCATTAACTGCCAACCAAACCAATCTGCACACCAAGCTGCAAAAGAAACACCAAATGTTGCAAGCACCACCCTACTCGTTTGGCTCCCACTAGGGGGCGTTGAGTAGTACCAAACCAGAACCAGAACCAGAACCTATTCTTTGGAACTCACTCCCAAAAACCTTAAAACAATGCAAAACTGTTAAACATTTTCGTAACACATTCAAATGTAACCTAATACAAAAATATGATTGAATTTGAGCCTGACCATTGTCTTATCTTGTTTGTGCTTCATGTTTTTTCTCTCCTGTGATTTTGTTTCATTTGATTATTATTTTTAGCTATTGACATATAATTTTCCTTGTATAGGGGTGGACCATTATCCCGGGCCATTATCAGATCTTATTGGTCTCCCGGCCACTCCTCCATATATCTGTTCTTGTTTTTATCTAGATTTGTTTCTTGTAATATATGTATATATATGGAAATAAAGAACCTTGAACCTTGAGGGTATTAATATCGACTCAAAACAAACCCATAAGGCCCTGGCCTTGAAAGTCAATGTTGAGTTTCCCGTCACATTACTTCAATTTAAAAAGAAAACAGTATTTACATGCATCACCAACAAATATGAAATTAATTTAGAATATTAGAAAAAGGTAAAAAAACATTGCTGATTTTAAAATAATGAAATATTTTGGGATTTTCACTTTTGAAAGGAGGGTCCAAAATCATAACGAGGGTGGGTGACGGGAAACCCAACATTGAGTTATAAGGGCCTCATAAGCAAAAAAATCAAAAGTCATTGGTGACAGGGGGCGCTTCAATTTTAACACTTTAAAGTATTACTTTAATGATTCAAAGCGGAAAAATTGGTTCACTCCATAGACAGCGCACAGTAAGTTTTCACCCCAGTAACAACGAATGAGTACGTCAAATTCAACAAATGCGTCCGACATAATTGGCTTGGTAATTTGGCGGCAGCGGTGGGATCCAAAACCACTCTAAATGACTGTTAAATTTGATCTCAAAATTTACTTTTTTTTATGTGAAATTCATCTTGACTTATAGATTCATGATTTTAAAAATTAATGAAATAAAAAAATAAAAAAACCCTTAAAAATGAAAATATAATCCCATATAAATAATTGAGATCAAAGGAAATAAAGACACTGACTGTGTGTCTTTAAACTGCATATCAATTTTATTTAGGTACGTGGTCCAACTTTAAAAAAAAAAAAAATTTCACCGTCATATGAAAGATCAGTCAAATCGGAACAACCGTTTTGACTTTATGAGCAATTTTCTATTTTCCATTTGCCTTTAGGCCTAATGTGTAAATAATTTTATGGTTATCATAAAGTTAATAATTTTTTAACACATTTTCATTTATATCCGACACAACATTGTGTTGCGTAATGGCACGCTGGGTCAAACTAAAAACTGACAGAAAACTGATTTTCAATGGAAATTACATATCATGTTTTTTGTTTTCAGGATACACTTCCACTATATTTTATTTTATTTATTTTATTTATTTGGAGTACGAACGTGTGTAAGTATACTTTGACACACATCATTGATAAAAATTGCAACTTTTGCTCGAAAAATAGCGAAAAACCATGATTTTGGCGATTTTTGGTGATTTTCGCGTTATTTGACATGACATCACTTATGATGTCACTGTGACGTCATACATGGTCCGATTTCAATTTTTTTGGTACCAATGGACTCGTGAGGGTCAAAGCTATCCACCAGTCCTACAATTAATGTTTCGTCAATCGGTTTCCGAGATCGGAAGGGGATTTCCCCCCGGCTGTGAGGTGGGTCAAAAAAGCCCGACTCTTTAAGGGTTAAACTGTAATAAATACAACATCGTGGAGGGGGACTAAGAATTAAGCATAAAGCCTACAGGTCAAGTCCCACTGTCCCAGTCTCCAATTTGGAGTCTGGGGTCCAAATAACAATAATAATAATAAGTGCATAGTCCTTTGACTTGTATAAATGCCTCACCAGGTTTGAGTGTTGCACACCATTTGGTGAATACATTTGTTTTGACAGACACAAAATCGATGAATAAAATTGTATTTGTTTAATAGTTTTTATTTTTGTGTTTATGGGGCAATTCATAATTCACATCAGAACCCGCTAGGCCTGGGATTAAAACCGGGATACCCGCCCGTCATGAGCTTATATTACCCGGGTGCAAAATCTGCTGACCTATAACCCGAACTAGGCAATAAAATCATAGAAATTTTTTAAAAAAAAGTTTGTGTTCAAAAATTTGTGATATAATCATCATCTGATCGAAGTAACATGATAAATCACGACCACAATGGTCGTAGTAGACCAGTCAAACTTCCCATTCTAACATTGTAAATGCTCAATTATCAATACGGTCGGGTACCCGACCAAAAAATACATAGTTGGGTACCAGTGTAGTAAATTACCGGGTACCTGAAAAGTCCCAGGCCTATCCTAGAACCCGCATCAGAATCATGAATTGCACCTTTAATGGATTGCTTTACAAAATTTGCAAAAATAACAACCTCGCAAAAATTTCCAGATTTACAGAAGGTGAAACTGAGAATGAGGTTAGTTTTGAGAGGAAAAATTAGTAGGCCTATATTTTCTTCAATCTTTCAAACACCTCTGTAATGAATTTTAGTGTTCCTACTAAGGAATTAGTGCAATTATTTCTCGAATTATAACAACATACCAAATCTTGCTGAATATTCAAAGAACTAATATGTTCAATGTTTGTCCATGGCCATATGTGAGCAACAACATAGTCCAAAATAATTTTGTACCAAAATCATGAAAAATTCATGTAAAAATATTAATACGCCAGTGATTTGGTCATAATCAATCCTAATCAATCATGCTAGTCGCGTACACAATACAAAACCACCAGTTCACTAATTGGTAGAGTACAAGGGATATGCTTTGGATCTTGTAGCAGAGTCTGATTGCTTGTTGCATACTTCAATCTTAGAATATTGCAATGCTCACTCAGAAATAGCTCAAAGCTCTGCCATAACAAAAAATAAGTATGTGGCGCTTGTAAATCTTAGGGCTCTGTTATCAGTCGTGCTAGTACAAAAATAATAAAATGCATGGGATCGCCCTGGCCAGGCGCTAGAAAGTTTGTGGGAGAGATAATCGAATTCCCTTGATACTAGGTTCGTAATAATGTGTTTACTACCTGAACTTATAATAGGATGATATCTGTGAGGTCAAATTTGCTACTGCTATTTCCAGTTAATCACCGCTGTCAACCGTTCTTTCACAAATTCTATTTCGTACTGAGCTTTAAATGCAATTGTCAGTGATTGGTTTGAAAGTTTCAGATCTATATATAATCTTAAAGTGGAAATTGAGAGAATACCTTTAAACGCTGTACACTCCTCCCCCCTCCATCCTATGTATACCATAGGGTGCCATACACCTCAGTGCACCATCTGCTATGCTTTCCTCATGCACCGGTGCAACATAAAATTCAATATCCTTAATACAATGTAGGAAAACCAAATTTGAAGGTCAAATTTCGGGATAGGCCTATATATTTAAGAAAAAGTCCCTTAATATCGGGCAACACTGAAATCACCTAATCATATTAAAGATACTTGTGGTTTGCATGTATTTCAGTGTCAGTACTTTCATATCCACAGTGATTGAAGACTACATGTAATACTGTAACCATGGCGTCCTTTGCATCAGACTCAGAAGGAGATGCACCAGTGACCTTTGCTGACTTAGGATTAAAAGCAGAAGCAGCAACTGTGGAAACCTTTGTTGGAACAGTAAGTCAAATGAATACAACTCATCTCATATGAGGACTAAACAAGGTCGTCTTTTGGTTTTTTTTTTCACGTTTTTGATTTTTGATTTACTTTTTTGAAATATTGTCAAAAATAGGTCTAAAATTGGCCCCAATTTTTTTGTGTCATTTTTGGCCTCTTTTAGGCCTATTTTTAGCAATATTTCAAAAAGTAAGTCAAAAATCAAAAATTTTGAGAAATGCGTTCCTAGACATGTGTTTCTAGATTGTAAAAAGTATAAGAGGTCCAACTTTTATTTTTTCAAAATTTAGTTAGGTTGTTTACAAATGTAGTGGTCCAAGAACAAGGGTTTTTTGGACCTTGGTCCAAAATCATACATTTTGGTCCAAAACTGACCTTACCATCATATCTCCTGATATCTTCTACATGACAATCCACATCTAGAAATGTATACTTTTATATGGATTTATTTATCGGTTGCTGAGTTACAAAGCGTAAAATATTTCAGAAAATGAGGGGTTAACTGTGCCCTTTAACTTGAGGGGCATTGGACAAGTTCAGCATCATCCCCTGACTTTTCCCAAAACATTTTGAGATTTTTGCATTATTTGAAGTATTAGCTGTAATAATGTCAGCATGCAAAGTTTCATTGTCAAATTCAAACTCTATAATCAAAATATTTAGATATTGTATTAATTTTAATTATCGTTGTCGACAACGATAAAAACTGCCCTCTATAGTTGAATTTTTAGAATTGGTGTTTTCAGGAGTTTTAATGAAAATGCAAAATTTCTTTTGATTTATCTGCAATCTATGATGTGAAAGGAATGATTTACAAACAAATCTTTGACTCTTTCTTGATATATAAAATCAATAAATACGTTTAGAGAATAGTCTCATACCCATAATCAACAAACAAAATAACATTCAAATTTTTGACTTTCTGAAGGTTTTGATCAAAATTTTCCCGATATCTGGTAATTGACTGTTATTTTCTAACATATGAAGTGTAAATCATCCACAAATGAAATTTTGTCCAATGCCCCTTTAATAATGAACACCAAGTCCTGAAAAAAATAAAATGTGTGGCCCTACAGATTTTCGTGTTAAAGAGATTCCACTGTATTTGTTTGTATTCCAGAGAAGACCGATATCTAGCCTGACCAAGTTTGAATGGGCTTTCTTAATCATATCAGTATTTAGTACTCTTGGTGCTATGGCGTTAACCATAGAGAGAATTGTAACCACAGTGAGCGAAGCACCTGACAGTTCCGATGCCACATTTGCTGTTCTACTGCTGATTAACATAGGTAAATAAATTTACATGCATGCGGGATGTTCAATTTATAAGTTTAATTGTGGTCTAAGGTAAAAGCAGAACTCTATGCAAATTTTATTTTAAATGCTATATACTTCAAGATGAATCCTGGGGGTGCCTAAGGCCCCAGGACTATAGCGAATGCCCTTTGATCGATTGTATCAGGATATTCAACTGCAGTATACAATACTATCTTATCATTCTAGTAGTCAAGTTACCTTTATACCCCGGGTTACATACGTATATGTGCCTGCCTTTTGGGGTGGATTTTTTCCAGTTTTTGTCCCAGAAGAAAGCACCCAATTTTCATAAATTGGGTGTTTTTTGAGAAAATTTGCAAAAAAGCACCCAATTTGATTAAAATTGGGTGCTTTTCCATCAAAATTGGTCTATTGATGGATGGGTTTTTAAGCCAAAAATAGGTAGAGATGGTCAGTTTTTTCAAAGTTCGTCAGGCACATACCTGTAACTTTCTTCGAAGAACCCCCCGGGCCTTTATACATGGCACTCACCGTCAGGGGTAGCACTAGGTCAAAAAGTTCAAGGGTTCCTGGAGACAACCAAGCTATACCGTACTGAAAATACCGAGTTTTGGTCCTTGTGACGCCTCAGTTGAGTGCGCTTAAAATTCCCTGGATAGGAACTATATGTAACTGCTTCTTGTCTCAGAAAAGCTGTATGAAACTCAAGAAGCTGAATCTTTTCTGGACTGTGGTGTGGCTTAAACGCTGGAAGATAATGGTTTGGGCAGGACCTTAAATAATCGTGCTAAGAGTGTATTGGACTGAAGTTGGCTGAGGCCGTGTGGAGTTTTCAAATCAAGGATGGCACACAATAAATTCCCAACATTTATAATTGTATTATTTGTTTATCCTACAGTGTTTATCATCTTCTACATCTTGAATGGTGTGTTTGGTGAAAGGGCGTTTGAGGTGCTAGCCTTTGTAATAGGGACCTTTGTGTTATTACTGTACTGCATCATCAACTATGTACAAACTGCGCCCAAGGCAGATGAGTTACAAAAAGTCAAACTAGTAAGTATACCTGGATGATAAACCAGGCAATATTTGTGATTTTTTTTCTGAGAAAGGCTTTTACGACGGGAATTCATAACAATTGGTAGATTTTAACTGTCAAGCTTTCAAAGTAGGTTGATCCTTACAACACATAATGGGGTAAGGGACAACTTGTTGTGTAAATCTGTTGGCAAGGGGCAGCCTTCAGAAAGGCTCGTTTCAGAGCCACCACAATCTCAAAGAGGTGATCTTCTTTCAACACATGTTGGCAAGGGGCAGCCTTCAGTGAATGGCTCATGCGAGTCATCAGTGGGAAGTGATGGCCCACATGTCTTTACAATATTTGTCCTTGAGAAGTCAGAGCTATTCCTGACAAAAGCTTGAGGGCCATATGCACAAAGCAGTGACTAACTTTAGTCCCAGACTAAGTGAAATTTGATTTCTTGAAAATAACACATTTTTTGGTGTCTGTAATAATTTTTGTAATAAACCTTGCATTGAGATCTATGATGAAATGACTATAATTTGACCATTTGTCTGTTTTGGAACATTGGCATTTTTTTTCCATAAAGAACAAAAATTGGTTTAGACCAGGACTAACTAATTTAGTCCCGGACTAAACCATTTATATGTTCTAACAATAATTGTAATATTCTAAAGCAAAAATGAATCAAATATTAAAATTTTCAGTTGAAATCTGTAATCAAGAACATAAATTATCGCTAAATTTCCCCCAAAAATGGGTGATTTTCCCAAATTTCAAATTTCACTTAGTCTGGGACTAAGTTAGTCCTGCTTTGTGCATACGGGCCTTTCAATTCAAAACTTGTCCGAAGGCAAACCCGTTAAAATCTACCAAATATTTGTGATGTGGCATATCGAAAGGTACATCATTGGTTGTAAAGTCAAAATTGGATTATTAGTGTGGGTGGACAGCTTTTGTATTCCTCTTTAATATGGCACTAAATTTGTGTCAATCCCCATGTTGGATCAAAAGTTACAGCCAAAAACATATCAAGATCCCCGGGGGAGGGTCACTTACATTCATGGAAGGTACAGTTATGTGCCGCGCTCAAGACCCCTTTTCAAGCCTTCTTTTCCGCTGCTCCCAAAGATGCCCATTTCAAGATTACTTCAGTTTTGAAGACCCCCATTTTCAAAGAAAATTACTCAAAAAATGTGTATTATAAAGTTTCCAACCTAATTTTGAGCAATCTTCAAGCTCCAATAGTCATATTTTTATGGGAACAAAGCAGTTCCTGAGACCTCAATTTGGAAAACAAAAATCAGTTCAATAGACCCTATTTCTGACCAAAAATTAGTTCTGCAAGACCCTCTGTTGGATATCATGCACAGCACCTACCTACCTAAAAGGTTTTGAGTACCCCAACCCCATCCAACCCCAGTAAGATCATGGCAGTCGCAGCATCTGTCTTAAGGTGGTTCTAACGGCTACGGTGTCCTGCACAGAATTTGTTCAAAATTTCACAGAATGTGCAGAATGATGAAAAAAACTTGTATTCCAAATTTTGATTTTTTTCCATCAAGGCGTTTTTGAGTTACGCTATTTTTTATTTTCCAATTTCCCATAGACTTTGTACATGGCAAATTTGGCCACCATGAAAATTGCACAAAATTTGGAAAATTTCTGAAAAAAAAATACTATTTACAAAATATTTTTTTTCTGTGGCAGTGGTTCACAAAAGAATCTATTTTTGGTGTCTTTGCATGGCAAACTGATCATAGATTATCATAAATTTTGATTTAAAGAAATATCTTTCATCATTTACGAATGCGAGACTTCTAATGTTTCTACTTCTCAAATTTTATTGCGTGAATAGCTAGATTCCTCAGAATTTTCATTCATACTTCCCATGCTTCAATTTTAACAAACAAGGTGTCAAATGAAAGCTTATCAAATTTGCAACAATCTCTCGTTGGCTTTTAAAATTAAAGTGTTTCTAGAAAATTGTATAGGTGTTTGAAATTATGCCTAAATTTAGGAGCTAGAAAATCATTTTTCTTGATGATAAAACACTTTCTGGCAAAAAGCCCACAAGAGAATTTAGCTATTGTGATCCTTCACCAGCCCCTAAAATTTGAAAGTCATAGCACATTCCCTGTTGACATGAAAATTCAAAAACTCTGATTTTTAGGGAATTTTCAAAAAATAAAGAAAAACATAAGAAATCAGCCGAATATTATAAAACTTAATATATGTTACCTTTAAAGGGTTTTCTTTAAATGGAAATAGGTTTTGGTTCCCATTCCCAGAAGCTATTCACTTTATAGCTAATTTTCTGACATGTGTATATAGCCGTTAGAGCTACCTTAAACAAGATTTAAATTCAGGATGGTTAATGAAGCCAGAAACAATCATGTTGTTTGATTATTGAAATTATTAGTGATCCAAAACTTTATGGCGGAGGAAGTTTAGGGGACGACAAATTTTTTTAAAGTCAAAAAATTTTTGAGCAAAAATGGTCTGAGGAAAATTATGATATTTTGTAATGCGTAGGGCGCAAAAAAAATCTGTCAAATCGGGTAATTTCAGCCACAAATTGTTAAAAAAACCTTGGAATTTGTGCAAAAATGACAAATTTTTACTGAAAGTTGATATAATATCTGAAAAATTGTGGGAAGCACGCAAATTTGTAAAATATTTTCACATTTAATTAAATGATCGAAACAGATTGAAAATTTCAATTTCCTTTCCTTTTCTTTCTTTCTTCTTTGCTAATTCCAAATTTGAGCTAGAAATGGTTGAAAATGGAAGTGCTGTCTCACAGATATTTTAAAGCAAGAAATGGATCTGACATTGTTTCAAAATCTTGATATTCTCATATTTTTCATACTTTTTCATACTAAACAAGCTGTTTTGTTCAAAATATATGTACACTTAAAGGAACACAAATTTTACCATACCTCAGAATCGACCTCCTGATGTTTTTCACTCATTTTCAAAATCGACTTTGCCGTAATGATCTACTTTTTGATGTGCCGTGATACATTTGTCTTTTGTATCATTATGATCTTCCATAGCCAATTTCCTCCTACAACTTTATAAAGGATTATATAAAGATCACAATTTCTGAAGGACTATATGTGTGGTGCTCTGGCAAAATGAGCGGAAAGTCACGATTTTTAAAATTGAGTTTATGACATATAAGTACAAAAGTAATTATGGGGATGTGCCGCAAATTTGGGTTGCAAAATCAGGCCGTCTGGTATGCCAATGAGTCCTTTTCTTTGAAAAATGTGGTATTTTTATGGGGTCTGTTTTTCACAATTTTCTCAAATTAACACCAAATTAGTGTAATTTTGCACAGAAATTTCAATTTTTGAAAAAAATTGACTCAAAATTTGGGCATTTGGTATACGGATGGGTCCCTTTTTTTCTTCAAAATTGGTATATACATGGGTGGTACTTGAAATTTCACAGCTGCACACCCCTAAACCAAACTTGAGAACCTTCAGAAGTACTCTAAGGCAGCTACCCACTGACTTTTCCTTTTCCTTTTTTTCAAAACACCCCCTAAGGGTGGAGGGTTCTGAAGCCAAAATATACACTTTTTCCTCATTCACACCCTAAATCGGGATTTTATCGATACTGTTTGCACACTAGGGTTTGAAAAAGTAACCTATTTCCTGAAAATTGCCCCCAAATTGCTGTTTTTGATATCCTAAAAGGTGTCACCTGATTCACCCTTCAGAACTCAAAAACAACCCTAATTCACCTTTTTCTTGGTCACGCTATGCCTGCAATATTATATTTTAGTGGCTCCCCCCGGGACACCTACTAAGTGCTGGAGGGTTGCATATTGGGTGTGCACAAAACACAAAGAGATTACTGCTTGCAAGGTACTTGAAAGGTGAAAACATGCGGTAGTAACGTAGTAGCCCTTCAGAAGAAGTGTCTGGAGAAAATGGCTGTGTTATGGTGTGATTTATGTTTAGGAATGGAAAAGAAATTAGTGGCCGCTTCAAAACTCAACCGGCGGTTGTCTGCCGGTTCTGGGCGGTTGGCTGTTGTTTATTCCGGTTGAACCGCCCAGAATCGGCAGGCAACCGGCGTTTGAGTTTTGAAGCGGCCCCAAATTACTCTCCCAGGGAGAAAACCTAAACTCTCCCAGGAAGAAAACCTAAATTTCCCTAATTTTTTATGCGTTTCTTTATTTGAAAATGAATTCCTAGGAACAAGCTTTGATGATGATTTACACTTTTTCCCACTATGTTCAAAATTTAATTCTTACCTATCCCTAGCCACCCCACTCATTTTTCATTTCTTTTTCCTTTTCACAGATACGGTTAATCCTTATAAGCGTGTTTGGGCCAATCAATATCGTAATGGGGTTACTAGTAGCAAGACAATACCATGAATCCAAGAATCTCATATTCAGAAAAGTAGGCGCCAATGTCACCTTACAGGAGATCTGTACAAAAGTGTTTTTGTGTGAGAGTCTTCTCAAATTTGACCTGCAATTAACAGTAAGTATTTGATGTAATATTTCTTGTTAAGAGTCATACATGTGCGCATTCCACACAGTAGCCAATGTCACTTTACAGGAGATCTGTACAAAAGTATTTCTGTGTGAGAGTCTTCTCAAATTTGACCTGTAATTAACAGTAAGTATTTGATGTAATATTTCTTGTTAAGAGTCATACATGTGCGCATTCCACACAGTAGCCAATGTCACCTTACAGGAGATATGTAGAAAAGTGTTTCTGTGTGAGAATCTTCTCAAATTTGACCTGCAATTAACATTCAGTATTATGATGTTCTTTGGAAACACATAGTAATATTGCACATGATTTGTGCATTCTGTATGGTAGGCCACAACTGCGCACTGCGCACCAAGTTGTGAGCAGATGACGTTTTGCGCATAACATAGTGGTATGGTCACTTTTGCAGAAGTATTATGGTACTTTCAGTGTGAATGGGGAAGTACTCTATTCAGTAATATGAATTTTTTCTTGCAAAGTTTTTCAGGAGGACCATCATGTAATGATAATAATAATAATTTAGCATTTTTATAACATGCAAAAATCATCCAAGAGGATCTCAAAGCGTGTGAAAACAGAAACAAAGACAAACATGATGGAAGAGATGGGTTTTTAACTCAGATTTAAATTGACTGCGAGAGGCTATGTTGCGAATGTTGTTTGGGAGTGAATTTCAAACAGTGGGACATTGAAACCAAAATGAACACTCACCGG
Source organism: Ophiothrix spiculata (assembly GCA_000969725.1). Lineage (NCBI taxonomy): Eukaryota > Metazoa > Echinodermata > Ophiuroidea > Amphilepidida > Ophiotrichidae > Ophiothrix > Ophiothrix spiculata. The sequence goes on from JXSR01S012558.1 coordinate 108,089, forward strand.
CAAATTTGAGACCTGAGTTTGGTATCTTGAGAATCCTCTGGGAGCCGAAACGTAAAGTGCTGGGAGGATTATAGGTGTATAAAACAGATGAAAGGTAGGGTGGAAGGGTGCCCTCGAAATGGCGGAAAGCTAGGACACAATTATTTGAACTTAATGCGAAAATCAATAGGCAGCCAATGAAGTTCTTTGAGGATGGGAGTAACATGGTCATATTTTTTCTTTTTGGCGATGAGAAGTGCAGTGCTATTTTGACTGCATCGAAGCCGGTTGAGTTGGTCAGAAGGTGATACTAGATAAGGCAGAATTACAAAAATCAATACGCGAGGTGATGCGAGAGTTGACCAGATATGATGTCGCTCTTTCAAACAAGTAAGGGCGAAAAGTCCAGTAGGCCTCAACGATAAGAATAGAGATATACAAACGTCACTGATGTGATCAGACATACATAATGTCTGGTCAAGCCTCACACCGAGGTACTTAACATAATCCTGAAAAGAAATGTTAGAATTTAAAATCTGAATAATGTCACAATCGACTTTGTTGACACGAGATTTGGTGCCAACAGTAAGGACTTCCATCTTATCAGAGTTTAACGTAAGCTTGTTACTATCCATCCAACAAAGACTATCAGTAATACAATAATAATCTAGTCCAATGGATAATACTTGTGTCAATTAAATTTACCTCTGACATCAAAATGCCAAGTTATCACTTTTCAAAGAAATGTCTTCAGAAAGATTTGTTGTATTAAAATGGATTCGTACATGTTAAAGAGTTCATTACAGATCAGCAGCTCTATGTCTGATGTGTCTGTGTAATTCAAATCTGTTTGGGCAGCTAAAACCGCCCTCTTGAGATTAAAATACATTGATGCAGGGCGCATGGATGTACTGTTGTTGAAGAGTGATGGATCACTTTATAGTTACATGATTGAATCCCTAATTTAACATACTATACATGATCTTTTCTACAAGAAATTTTGACCAATTGTTTGCATTTCAGATGAGTCTTGTGTTTTTAATTTTGAACGACGGGTTAACAAATATTGGCTTGGAGGAGAAATTAGTGCTGGGTATTGGCTTATCATACTGTGTCTTCTGGATTATCATTGGTTGGTTAGCTGTAAGTATATTAACATATATGCATAGATTAATAAAGAAAGTACAAATAGGAAATAGGAATCCCCTGGCTAACTTAGGGGATTGTGCCATGCCTGGACTGACACTGCGCGAGTGCGTAGTGACCGAGCTCTGCATTCTGTTGGGCCCTACATTACTTGACTACAGCGCGCAATCCACATCTTACATTTTTCTGCTAAATTGTGCGTAAGTAAAGAAATGCGCTTGACTGGCTTTATAGCCGGATTCTCAGTCAAATTACCATTCTATCTGTTGTTGGTGTACATATATGACGCGAAATCGGGTTAGCCTGCCACAAGTTACTTATTTTGATTTGTCTGTACAATATTATGACCTTGCCACTCCTGCTTATCAGTTGGTAACATTTATCCCCAATTCTGAAACATTTGTATACATATCTAAATTTAATTAAAATATGATTTTCAACAATCCTGATGAATTAATCTGAAAATAATCAGCTTTTATGCACAAATGCCAACAAAAACAACCTCTCTTTTCATATCTCTTTAGGCTAGGGCTGGTATTGACAAGCATTTGCATTGTCGACAAAACACACAAATTGAGCGACGTTTTGTCAATGTAGCCAAAAGGATTGAAATTACAACTAGTGGCACTCTGTTGAATTTGTCACACTCTTTAGTTAAAATCATTGTGGTGATACTGTGATAGAAATGAAAATATGATCAAACAACTTATGCTAATACAAGTAAAATATCAGGGTAAATTCCATTACTAT
>JXSR01S012558.1:110593-125966 GCA_000969725.1 Ophiothrix spiculata
TCAATTTTTTTCCAGGGAGTACATGTATACTTTTAAAGACTGATAACTATTTCCTCTATTTAAATTAAAGGTGGCTTAGCAGTGCCTATTGTGCTTATCACAACCTTGGGATATCAAATTTGTGAGAAGTTGTTGATTTTTCTGATGTTTGTTTGTTCATTAGAAACTAATTAAAGTCAAGTTTCTCAACATCATCATAATAATAAAAAAGGTTTGTCTGGAAAGATCAGTAATGTCTTGATCTGACCATAGCTTCCATTCATAATTGTAGTTTGAGAATGTCTGTTGTATTTGTTTCAATGTCATGTCATCAAAAAAAGGCGCAAGAGTCAAATTCGGCCACAGCTTTAATCATTCAAATTGACCACAATAGGCTTGTTTTTTAAATTATTCATTACATAGATTGAATGTCTAGAGATGCATAATCAAGCCAATTGTAGCCAGCTAGAAATCCAAGCGATGACCGGGCTCTGGTCGGTTGCATAAAGCTGTGGGCTAATTTTGCTCCCCTGCCTAAGTAAGTGCACAGGCTTCACTTGGAGAGAAATTTCATGACATGTTTTAATAAACCACATCTGAAATTCTGCAATCTTTAAGAGTTCAACGTCAAAGTATTAATTCTCAATTGTCTCCAAAATGTCAATAATACAAAATAGAACCGTATGGGATGTAGCTGACGAATTCTCTAAATCAACCCCCTTTTCAGAGTCAATCTTCCAATCCCAAGGTCTTGTGTTCAGAAATCGGGGTCTCACACTCCTACCAAAATAAGTTGAGTCCCCTCGGATGTACTCCCATTAATATGGTACACGTATATATGTGCCTGCCTTTTGGGGTGGTTTTACACAGATTTAGGTAGAGTGATGGGGTGGTTTTCATTTCATATGAACCCATCAAATTTGCTTTAATTGGGTGATAGATCCTTGGTCTTGGAGCCACAACAAATAATAGACCAAGTATACTTTATGTCTCATCCAAAATTTTAGGGTTAGAGTTTGGGTTAGGGTATGTTTAGGGTTAGGGTCGGGTCATGGTTAGTGAGTTAGGTTGCGATCACATAGAACTATACTATTCGGGTATATACACGATTTTACTTGGGCACGCGTATAGATTCAATCGAACCCATGAATTTGATGCTACTGGGTCACATAAGAGAGCACTATTCGAAAACACGTATAGCTGGCCGTGCCTATATAACATATAGCCATCGAATAGCTTATAGCGAATACCGTATACTGTATACTTCTGGCTAATTCCATGATCTTGCATCACATACATGAATTTTTCAAGTTCAATTCTGACATAAAAGTAATACTTGAGTTGAAAGTAAACAAGTCAAGGTCTCAGGAACTACTTTTGTTTTTTCCATAAAGCAAATATAACTTATTTTATGACTGGTATAAGTTGGATGTTGCCTTAGTAACATTTTACCCTCAAATTTGCACCAAAAAGTGATTTGGTACTGAAACAGAGAACAACATCTGAGGCTTTTCCTTATTAGTCTATAAGAAGCCCCAGTCTCTGTGCTCTAAAGTACAATCGCGTTTTAGTAATAAATGTTAATCATAGCCGAGTAGTGTGTTGTTGGAATTTGCCGTTTTCAGATGTCACGCCTGTCACGAAAAACATGAAAAGTTTTTGCTGTGTTTTATTAAAAGGTCATGTTTTGGTGAAACATCAATATCTATCTTCTATCACGGAGTCTACATCTGCAAAGCAATAAACAAACATTCAGTGATTGCTTATTTCTCCACTATTACATCTCAAAATCGGTCACGCCTGTCACGAAGTCGAAATCCCGGAAATGTTTAAGTCGCCATTTTGAAAAAAATGTGCATGCTATAAAATTCAAACTTAAAAGACATGTTATTATCATTATTTCCTGTCTTAATTGGCAAAAAAACCGACGAAAATCTGTTATTTAGATTTTTTGTAGCAAAATTTTGCTTTTGGTGGCCATTTTTGCCATAATGCAATTTTGCCTGTTTTTCCAATCCGAAAGTGCTTTATGAGGTCATAATTACGTAACGCCTCGGCCGATTTTGATGATCTTGGTATCGTTGGATAGGGGAGGATCATACCTATCTATTAATAGCAAATTCAAGTTCATAGGAGGTTCCGTTCTAAAATATTAGGGTGGTTGCAACAACCCTTCGGAGGACGTGTTGCAAAAATAGCTCAGGAGGACAAGGGTTAAAGCTCAAAAATAGATTAGACTTGCATAAGACAGTATCAAAACTGTTGAAAATAAATCATAATCATAAATAAAGACGTTATTAAACAACAGATCCATTGCTAAAATCAAGTTTTACTAGGTGTGCACAAATGTCACGCCTGTCACGTCACGCCTGTCACGAAATGATTTAGCCTGTATTCTCCAAGTTAAGAGCTACAGCTCCAAAAGTGAAATGTTTCCTGATTGGTTCCCCAAACAAGATATACTGCAACATAAACAGGAATCAAATCTCCCGTGGGAAAGAGATAGAATTCAGCATTAAACCATATTTTTGAAAAGGCAGTGTCAGTTTGGGTCACGCCTGTCACGGACACTTTGTGTCCCCATTGTGAAGACAGTGATTGAGTTAGAATAAATTTTTCACTTTTTGCATCCAATATCGAATGTTTACTATAACATATAGGAATATTTCCGTGGTATCGCCTTTAGATAAAATTTACCAGCTATTCTGAGAAAAAAAGGTTCATGCAAAGGTCACGCCTGTCACGCTGGAATTCGCCTCCTATATGTTGCAGCCTTAGGGTGAAATTTGTCTATACTTTTTCCATAATAATTTTTACTTCAGAAGCTTAATCATAAAATAACTGGGAATTGTTTATTTTTGTTTTTAAATTTCAGCTTGGTATCAATTGGAATAACCCTCCTCCACTAGATGTTTATCCATTAGCAGCTAATGTAACGGCCTCACCGGCACCTATTAACGATGAAAACGCCATCGCAGCCACCATTATTATGTGCAGTTTCTTTGGGCTGGTCTTACGAGCATCAGTTGTAACGGTTTTTATTCTGGTGTATCGGAACTTCGGAAGAGGGCTAAAGGAGAAAAGTAAGATTTTGAAGCTGTATTGATTTTTTTCTCTCAGTTAAAACGGCGTCAGGGATGAGGACTGCTTTCAAACAGGCCCTACCACAATCACAATTGTCATCACTAATCAACTCATTTGTTTTTGCTCAAAACCACATGAGAATTTCCAACAAAACTTCTAATTCATAACAAGTGCTGACGATCATCAAAGATGATATTTTTTTCTTTGAACTTAATTAAAAAGGGTTATTTTTCTCTTAAAAGACATTGAATCAATGTGCATTATCCCCATTTGACAGACTAACTTTGTTGGCAATGTCCTAGAGGCAATTTTAATTGTGGTCACTGGTCAGAGCAGTTTGATGAATTTTCACCAGTGCTGATAAGACTTTAACCTTTTCCTGTCAGGTCAGGCGTAGGACGTCCTCTAGACGGCCTAACTAACACTGAAATATACCACACTCACTGCCTCTTACCTCCAAAAACACTATCCCAGGCAATGTGTACAGTTCATACAGGTGTTTTATGCTGAAGTCTCATTGAATTATGTAGAATATTTTGATAGAAAATTTGAATTAACGTTAGAAGTCAGTTTTGAGGTAAAATGCCTTAAGCCTGGGGCAGAAAATGTGGTCAGACTAGAAAAGGGTTAACAAAGTCACCAAGATAGTCAAGTCGCAACTATGTATTGGCAACTAGTTCACTACTAACAAGTGTTATTCTGCAATTTGCATTTGTACCTTTATTAAACATAAATACATCATTTGTACACTTGTTAGGTTTAACAATTAACTCTTTTTTTTTTTCAGTTGAAAATTTTTGACAAAGTGTGACATAATAATTACGCGTTTTTTAATCATCTTTTTCCTTACTTTCTTGTATTTTACAGTTCTCAACCTTTCAACACATGAAGAAACAACAAAAGTTGTGACGCCGCAGTAAGCTTACAATGAAGATTTTGTACTTTGTCATGCACCTTCATGCCATTAATCAGTCCATATTTTGAGATGAAGCACTAAGTATTAAACTACCATTTATCTTTTTGAGCAGAATTTATTCTTTCCTTAAAGAGTAAGCTGCCAAGTGTTTTGTGTCACAGAAAAACAGAAATAATTCACAGAATTTAAAAAACAAAACAAAACTGGAAAACACAAAAATTCACAGGTTGGATTATTCCATGTATTATCTCTTACGTGTAAGCAAGAATGTAAACAATTTTCCCCATGTCACTTCGGCGGAACTCACAATTCAGATACGTATCCGAATTTAGATACCCCGTATCAAAATTCTGATACCAGTATCCGAATTTGGATTAAAAAAGCTGAAACAGGATATCAGCTGAAATTAATATTCAGCTTCGCCTCGCACCATAGCGGTTTGTACAAAAATCAATAGCATTATAATCATTTGTCATTTAAATTCTAAGGAAGGTTTGGCCAAATTGATTTCTGTCATCAGGAGCTATCAGGACATGTTTTGAAGCTGTCACGCTGGAATTGCACAGATGGAAATATCATTTCCACAGATTGATTTATCATAAATGCAAGAAAGATGTTCTACATGTACTTGCCAGCTTGCGCTATCGATTTCTTGTTTCCTGCGCCACGACAGGCGTATCAGAATTCGGATACCCTTCCATATCCTAATTCTGATACGGGTATCACAATTTGGATACATAATGTACGTGGGTATCCAAATTCGGATACGTAATCGAATTGTGAGTTCCACCGAACTGATGTGAAATTACATCGCGTAAAATCACAGAATCACAGAAAACTTTTCAGCCTACCCTAGAGGCATCCATGTTGGAAAGCTGAGCTTTGTTTACTTTAACAAGTGTCTCTGAAGATGGCACTCGCTAGAGTATCGAAAGCTCAGCTCTCCGAGGGAAAGAATAAATTCTGCTCATATTAATCGACCTAGAGATCCATGTAGTTTCAAACTGGAACTTCTTATCAGGCCTGCTTATTATTTTTGTGATTTTTGACCAAATGTCTGTCTTGCCTGCATCTGTCAAAGTTTTGATCATTTAGAATATATGCACACTTAAAGGTGCCAAATTTGAAGACAGAAAAAGTACTTTTGATCCCCCCTTGTACAATTGCTTTTTCTACCCATGTTTGTAGCATTTCACATAACTGCTCCAATAGTTCAGGGCCATCGCAAATGATTTGTCATTTCCTGGAAATGCACATTTTTGGAAAATGGAAATATTTTTGTCCAGAATCACAATGAGACCATGTAAAATAAATTGTTTGACCTACCCCAGAAAACAAATTATGTGAGGTAGGTCTTTTTTTTTTTCAATTCAGAAAACAAACACCTAATTCCATGCTATTTTGGGTGCTGCTTTTCATATAGAATATAAATCAACCAATTCAGGAAATTTGGGTGCTTCTTCCAACCCTACCATAATTTTTTTTATTTGTCAGTCAAAGAAAATTTATTTTTCATGGCCTTATCTTGAGGAATGAAAGGCAAGTTTGAGTTGTTCAGTTGAGATTTGGTAGACAAGCTAAATGAGATCAAACAAAATCTCCTTCAAAAATTTTGGAACAAAATTACGAGAAACCTGTTTGAGATGCTTTAGTTCACAACTGTTTGTGGATTATTTTTTTTTACAGTTTGATAAAGATAAGAAAAAAAAGACAATATTATGTCCATTAACAATAATTTTGTCAAAATTTTATCAATATTTACCTGATATCATTTTTATCGCTAAAATAGTCTGAAACTCACTCAGTATGGCCTAAAACAAGAATATATAATTTACCATGCTTCTTTGCATATTTGTGTAGAAGTGACCTCTTTTCAAAATCATATCAAATTTACCTTTTTTAATATTGAAATAATCTGATTCTTGTTCTGATTCTTTTCATTTCATCTTAATTGGGACTGTAATTGATGAGGCAACATACATGTAACTTACACAACTAACTCAAACTAACTCATACTCTCCATTTGTTCTGATCTGTCTTAAATTAAAAAAGGGATATGTGTACTGAATATGTATACTCTCATTCATCTGGATTGGTAAATAATAAATGAATTAAATCTAGACAACCAAAAATATAATACTCATGAGCAACCAACGTTGCGGATGATACCATCACCCTTTGACTAGGTTATGATGTTGAAGACCTTGTAGCTAGTTGTTTCAGCTAGATGGTGTCATAGGATGTTGAGAAGACTTCATCTTGCGAGGTAAAGTTCTGACCAACACCATTTGCCAGGCTTTGGTACACCCTAAAGACAAACAACCTAAGGGTCGTATCAGCGGTGTGGTTTATGGTATTGTGTGCCCTGAAGTTTTTGACTGCAACGAACAGTACATTTGTGAAATGTCCCAACCTCTCAAGAAAAGTCTCCAACAGCACAACCGGTCCACAGGAGGACCAGAAGAATCAGCTGTTTACACCCATAGAAAGGACAGTGGTCATGAATTTGACATCAATTATGTCAAGATCCTAGATAGAAATAGTCAGTGGTTTGAAAGAGGTGTAAAGGAGGCCATCTGGTTGAGGGCGGAAGAACCGGCCCTTAATCGCTCAGGAGGGGTCAGGCACAATTTATCTCACGCATGGGACAGGTCAATCAGAACTTTACCTCGCAAGATGATGCAATGTCGTCAAAATGTTGTCTTTTTTGTTCAGAACTTTATAATTGTGTAAATTTTCTACAATTATGCAAGCCATTCATTCTGAATGAACATGTTCATTCTAAATATTAAACATAATATGGAATGTATGACCTATTTATCACCCCACTGCACATTTTCAAGTGCTTACAAGTGGTGGTATTTTCTATAATTGTTTGATATTGATATTTACAAGCTAGATCTTTTCTTGGTATGACAAACTTTTTTTTTTGAGATGATGGTTATGTTTTATACAATGGTGAAATTGTACACAATCAGCGTGACCATTTAAACTGTTCTTATTATACGCCAAGAGAAAAATTCTGAATGAAAATGTCTACAAACCACAAAAATAACAAAGTGTAGCTAGCCTTTAACATCCACTTCAATTTTTTGAGATCATGTAGGATATAGGCAAAATAAATATTTATTGGACAATTTAAACAAATACATGCAACATGCAAGGGGCTGCATTTGTAAACAATGGGGCCCTGTACCCAGGATTTTTGTTTAAACTGGCCAATAAATTATCGTTTGGCCTATAATGGAACATTGTGTGTCTCCAAATATCACCAATACTTCAGAATTTTATGCTGATTTTGTTGTATGGAAAAAAAAATTACGGTGATTAATGATTATTAATTTGTTTGTTGAACCAAAAATCGTAGATCATTATGCATTGATAAATTAATGTAATGTTTTGTATTTTTCATGTTTATAATGTGTATAAACATTGAAAATGAAAATTACTTTGAAAATTCCTACTTTTACAATATTACACTGATATTGGTCAATTTTACTAAACCTACCCGTCTACTTGCTTAGAAGCTTTATGTATTCTTGTAAGCAAATAGAGTGGATATGTTATGATTATTTTTATAAATAGTCAATATATTTTGACTAAAATTTGTCCATCTGTCTAATTTTTGTTATCGGTAACTTAATTATGGCTGTCTATCAACTATAAAACTAACAAAAAACCTTGGAAATTCATCTTTCTCTGTTACATTCTTTTCAAATAATCTAATATTGAATTAAAGATATATGGCATTGTCTCCTTGAACTTAAAGCAATACAAGTAAATACAGCATAAAATGGAGGGATATGACTATCTAAAAGCATTTCTATATAAAGCAAGTGTTAAAAATGAAGTGCCCATGTCACCCATGACTTTTGATTTTTTGGGCTTATTGGGTTTATTTTTGGTAGATATGATCGAATACCCTCCAAACGATTTGGCTCAAAGATGCTTACTTTTTCTGTTATGGCCATTTGTTGAATTAAATTCGGGATCCCGAATTTAATTCCTATTTAATATTCCTAATTAATATGTATTAGTATAGGAAAGCATGCATGTGGTTTTTATCCATTTTTTGGTGGCAAAACAATTTTTCCACAAAATACACTTGAAAACGCTTTTAGATAGTCACATCCCTCCATTTTATGCTGTTTTTACTATAAACCATTTTTGATCAAAATCTTATAGTATTGCTTTAAGTAATTTTTAATTGGACTAAAGAAAACTGAATATCATGTTAATTTTCTTGTTTGTCTGGCCAGGGTCTAAATTTAAGTTCATACTATAGGTACCAATAACAGGGGTGTGAGAGGCCAGTTGACAAAAACGAGGAAAAGTGTCTTAAAGTCAGGAAACACAAAGAAAATTTTCAAAAACGAGGAAATCAGCTGAAAAGAGGAACTCTCACACCCCTGCAATAAAGAAGAGATACCGTGTGCTTGCCATCATGTCTTCCCGGGGAATGGTTTGTACAGGAAATTATGTGAGTAGTTAGTGATAAAACATGTCTAAACTGCAAGATTACAACAATCAAATATGATTTAGGGTAGGCCTAATTTCACTACGACCTACTCACATGATAACCAATGCAAATAACCCCATAGGAAGCAGTTCATGATGGGATACACACGATTTCTTCTCATGGTACCTATACTTAAGATGCTCAGTTTTGGAATATTCCCGTGGACATGTTGTAAAATCAGTCCAGAGAGATCATTTGCGATGCCTCACCCCAAAAAGGGGGACTTTGCGACAGAACACTTTTCAAGAAACGGATGAAAATAGGCAGCAAAAAACAAAGAATGTAATAAGAATTTCAAGCACATTTTCTATTGTAAAATTTGATCACCTTCATCAATTTCAACAAGGTGTCATTTTAAAGCTTAGAAAATAATGTAACAGATGAAAGGATAAAATCAAAATTGATATCATCTGCAAAGTCCCCCTTTTGGGTTGAGCCATCACATTTGGCCTGCTCTGTGGCCATAGCAGTTGAATTAGTTTTATCATTTTACCAACATTTTGCAAGAAATTCTTCCGCTGATTGGGTAATCTTTGCTTACTTGGTTTCACAATTAAATCTCTGCATTCAAGTTCAGGCAAGCATCTGACATGATCACGGTGTGAACATATTAGTATCCTTGAATGAAAATTCATACATGCTGGTAGATAAACATACTGAGAGGTTTAAACAGGCTTACAGCACAAGAAACATACCTATTTGATATTTCGACATGTAGCACATGTCCTAATCAGAAGAAATCCTGTGATGTTGTGAGGATAGATGACCTTTTCTGACCTATGATGGCGTCAGTCAGAATAGTCCATTATAGAGGGACGGCAATTCTAATCCTTGGTCACGGTTGAGTGTGGGTTTCTTCCTATTGATGTAAATGGCCTCACGCACCTGACGTGGATACTCCCTGTCCTCCCTGTCCAAAACTTTGGTATTGTTCCAATCAAAAGTATGGCAGGTGGTGGAAAAGTGTTCTGCGACAGCCGACAATTTACGGCTTGGGGCTAACGATTTATGTTCTTTCAATCTTTCACCAAGTTGGCGGCCGTGTGTCCTCTATATATATATCGGAACTCTATAATGGACTGTTCTGACTGACGTAATCATAGGTCAGAAAAGGTCATCTATCCTCACAACATCACAGGTTTTCTTCTGATGAGGACAGTGTGCTACATGTCGAAATATCAAATAGGTATGTTTCTCGTGCTGTAAGCCTGTTTAAACCTCTCAGTACATATTAGTACCATTATTGTGCTGTCAGGTATAAGGGAAATAAGTTCAAAATCATTTCACATCACAAAATTAAAACATTTGCATGTTTAATATCAAAATATCCAAGCACCATAAATTTTAATTCACAATATATTTACAAACATTCAGTATATTTAGTAAAGAAAACAATTCCATCTATTTCAGACAAAATTACGGGAGTTTTTCAGAAACAGAGCCAGCAGTTGATGCACGTAAGCAAATTGAAAAAGGAGAAGATAGCATGTAGAACTCACGAAGGAATATCTCCCCCTTTCACTTATGTTCAAAATATGTTTTGCAATATCTGAGCAAATTGAAAAAAGGAGAAGATAGCATGTAGAACTTTAGAACATCTCCCCCTTGCACCAATGTTCAAAGAATGAACAACTCTCCCTTGCACCAATGTTCAAAGAAGGAATACCTCCCCCTTGCACTAATGTTCAAAATATAATTTGGTTAAATAGGTATTTAGAACAACCTTCAAAATTTTGTAAGGACTTTAAAAAGAGTGACTTCCATAGGTTTCTTACAACACAAGTGATTATTTGAAATAACTGGTTCTTGTGGGTTATCTAACAGAAGTTCTGATTTGTCATTTACAAGGTATGGTCACTCTTTTAGCCAATCACTGAAGGGCTTTGAAAAGAGTAGTGGCATCCAAAGTTTTCTTACAGCATCTGTAATGAGTTGAAAATTGATAACCAGATAGTTTTACAAGTTACAGTTCTGATTGGCTAGTGATGAGATAAGCTTACTCTTGTAGCCATTTATGACAAATCTTTGTAAAGAACTACTGTAACAAGATTTTATTTTGCAAGAACTAAATTTTGTGAATTTCAATAAATCAGCAATTTTGCTGGGATTATATTTCACTAATTAAGAACATTTACATTAGTTTCAGTGGTTAATAAAATTTAACTAGAGATTGAATTTTGCAAATTTGAAGTCTCACAGAATTAGCAACATTTAATCCTTCGAGAAAATTTGTCACTATACAGTGGTTCATACAAATATGTAATTGGTATATGAATTTATATAAAAAATGCAGGTTTTAAATATATATTTTTGAGTATGTTAAGTTCAAACAATCAATTTTAGATATCTGTGTTTTTGCTGTCACATAAGGTTACTGACATCAAGAGAGATTAATGGTCCGATTGCCTAAATGTTTTTCAAACTTTTTTGAGATTTTGGTACCAAAATGTTGCTCATTTTTCTTACAACCCAAGTGAAATTTCACAGCTGGTTTATGTTCCGTTTTGGAGATATATATGAAAATGTGTCTAATTATGATAACCATAATTAATTTTACACAGTAACATATAGGCGGCTCTGAAATACAAAATTGCTCATAAAATCAAGATGGTTTGATCGATGTAGCTGAAATTTAAAATTTAGATCTCTTTAGTAGTCTTCTGTCATATGACATTGAAAACAAAATTTTGAAAAATCGGACAAGCTCCTTTAATGTACAAGCACATATTTTGTGTTAAAGTTTCTATTGTATACAGCTCACAGCAAGTTGCAAGTTGGGTCTTGATAGGTACAAATGTGTCCTTGTACTGTCAGGGTGTATCAAAAAGAAGTTTACAGTGATTAAAGTGCCTCCATTTCAAAAAGTATGACACATTCTCTAATTTTTTTTTTAATTATAAGTAAAATAGACCATTATCTTTCCAAAACAGAAACAATTACATATGTGCGACAACCAGAACGAAAATTATGGTGAATTTTGTAAATTGTAAATAAAACCGGTTGCGCAAAGTCAATAAAAATAGTGACGGATCCTTATGTTTTTCCCTTTTTACGAAGACTAGTGAACTTTAACATTACCTGCATGTCCGATTAGGGCTCTGTTAATAAAGTGCGACACTTTTTGGCAATTAGTTTTAAACATTGATCAAAAGATGTCGACTAATTTGTTAATATCTTTGGCTAAAACTAACACTTATGGAAGAGACCTTAGGATATCAAACCAAGTGATATTGGAAACCCATTACTGATGCCACGACAGTTGTGAACCTAAGTATCTAGGGAAGTTGTTTTCTTCAATGTGCGGACAGTGAAATAGCCTTGTAAATGAAGTGATAAAAATGGCAGACAATGGTCAAATATCCAAAGTTTATTCAAACTGTAATTACAAGGCAAAAATGGATAGGATTTAGCCTCCAAACGTCAGAAGTTATTTGTTTTGTCCTATTTGATCTTCTTCTTATCTAAAAGATGTTACCTTTAGTCAAAATTGCAAGTGCGGAACCAGGAAATCTTTGCACAGCTAATTTTATTTACAATTTACAAAATTAACCATAATTTTCGTTTCGGTTGTCGAACGACTGTAATTTTTTCTGCTATGGAAAGATAATGGTCTCTATTACTTATAATTAAGAACAAATTTAGAGAATGTATCATACTTTTTGAAATGGAGTCACTTCAATCACTGTAAACTTCTTTTTGATACACCCTGTATATGTATTATTTGAAGCTTTTAAAAATATTATTCAAAACCATTCCCTGAAGTGTGAAGATTAATATTATATTGATAAAATTGCTAACATGTGTTTTATCTAAGTTTGTTATACATGTAGGGTATGTTTTCTTATACAAGCAGAATATAATAGGGAAATAAGTAAAAATGTGTCAATGTTAATACAGGTATATATTTATGGCAAGCCAGAGCAGACATAAATGTAAACAAAACATCAGCTATATCAAAGTTGTAGCTTTTGCATTAAAACGGATCATGAAAGTCAATAACCTCTAGTATCTTGACTACTGTAAGGTGATTTATTTTAGTAAGGACAAATTCATTAATTTAAAACATTTTAAATTAGTTTCAAAGATAAATACAATTTCAGTGAAGGATTTATTTATGGGAATTTGCAGTCTAGCAAAATGAGTGAAATTAGATCCTTGGCAAAAATTACACACTTTACAGTATATTCGAAATTTAATATTTTAATCTCATGCAGGGTGTGCTGAACGTTTATGTCCGCTTGGGCTTGCCATAGATAATGATAAAACACTTTTTATTGCAAAAAAGTGACATAATTTTATCTTTATTGCTACAGTGTGACCAACATTTATTATGTTATGATTGAAAAAGAATCAATGATCATCTAAAATAGAGTAAAAGACAATTCCTTTTGCTAATCTTGTCAAAAAAAGAGTATTTTGATTTTTATATTATTTATATATAATTGCCACTTGTGATTTTAACAATCATATTATGATTGCTTACTAAGAATGTAGATATTTTTGTATTTTGATACAGCTGAAATGAAATAAAGCATATATTTGTATATAGAGAGATAAAGTTAATGTGTCAGAATTGTGCTGAGTGGTTCTTAGGCAAGTACAAGGTAGGAGGAGTATTACACATATGTGTTGACTCACACCGAAAGAGGGGGACTTTGGTTCCGACATCAAAATTGAGTTTTTGGCATCATGTGAAAGCTTAGAGTTTCACAAATAATTTGGTACCTCAAAAAGTTCGATACAACAATCCGTTCCGAAGATATGGCTATTTTAGTAAGAGCGTGTTGATCACTTTTCAAAAATAGCAATTGGAGAAAACAGGCTTTAAAGTTTGGGTTTGTGAAAGCATCAGTTTTATTGATTAATTTGAGAGTCGGTCAGAAAAGTTGACCCATGTTTAAAGATTTTTTAGTCCAAAATCGAACCCATGATCAAGAATTTCTTGTAAAAAAGTGCCCATTAGAGCAGCACATCCCTGTTCGTCCAAATATGTCAGTACCCCCCTTCTGGGAGTTTGAGTCTATGGGGATGGGGGTAACTGGGTATTCTGACCGGGTTACCACCCCTTGCCAAAAAGTGTGAGACCTGCAAAGGTCTCGACACTAGCAATTAGGAGCTATTAGGGTATCAAAACCGACCTGGTGCTCTGCAAGTCTCACATTGGCTATCAAATTTGACCTTTTAGTCTCTGATAGTGTATCAAACTCAGAAAGAATGATGGAATTGATGATCATGGTTCTAAATTGTCAATAAGATGGTTCATATACACTCCCGGTCAAAAGTGTTTGCGCACCCTTAAACACGGGCAAGAACGTAATTATTATATCAAACGACCAAATCTGTGAAAAAATTCATGTTTTTTTTATAGGTGCTTAATGTATCCAATATAAGAAATTTATGTTTCCTATGATATTCGATCTTCCATAACCATAAAAATTGCCGATATCCTGGAACATATACCAATACACCACACCCACTTTTTGATATGTTCCTATGTTTTTTATTATTCAATGCTCATTATCAACGTGTAGCCGTAAAAACATTTCAGGTAAAACGGTTTCCAACAAATGTGCAGTTATGTATTTAAACTCCGTTTATTATGTGCAGAAGAAAGTACACAGTATGTTTAGCACGCCATAATTTCAAATGCGATAAATGCAATTCTTGTTGATTTTTTTAGATATATGTATGTAAAATATAAATCCGAAAAAATATGGCGCAAATGATGAACGGTTCTCGAGATATGGGTGGTTAAAGGTTTGGTGCGCAAACACTTTTGACCGGGGGTGTAGTACCTAGTAACACTTCTTTAAATTGTTCAAATGGTGAACAGTTTCATTGTTACTTTATTTTTGGCTATAATTATTTCGTCATATTTGCTTATGTTTTCAGATAGGGTATTCATTTGAACAGGTATGGTAGGTTTATGGTCTCAGATAGGGTATAATTATGATCATTTCTGCAAATTTATTGTCTCATATAGGGTCATTTTTGGAACATATAGCACGCAGATGGTTTATATACCGGACACAAGCACTGTGGGACACAAGTGTCAGTTAATCTGTACAATCAGAAATTATAAAAGGAAAAGGTAATTTTAATCAAAATGGAGTTAAATTTTACTCAAAAGTAGTTAAATATATAATAATTGAGTGAGGTTTTTTTTTCAGACAGGTTTTTACATCATTTGTAGTGGTGGTGGTAATAATGGAAGCATACAAAGTGTCATTGTCAATTCAACTCCACTTTATCCAAATATTTAGATTTCTTTCATTGTAAATTAATGTTTCGACTCTTGAACTGAAGATGCTGTCCCCTAAAAAGTTGAAATCGTTAAAAATGGCTTTATAAGCAGATCCAAATGAAAAACTGACATTTTTTTTACTTTTATGCAACTGGTAAAATCAATGTTTTCCAAATTCCTTGATACAAATGATAAAAAACCTAAACCCATTTTGAGAGAAAAGGCTCATTCACTCTTAAGGCCATGTCACACATCACCGTACCGTGCGAATAACGTACTAATAACGTTTGGTAATTGATTGCATGTGGTTTGGTAACTGATTGCATATATTTCAATGACCAAACCAGTGTACGTTATTCGTGCGTTTCGTGATGTGTGACAGAGCCCTTAGCTGGACGAAAGGGTAATAAAGGTTCTTAAATTTATTCTTCAATGTACATTCAAATTTAATACTTTTAACTCTGTATTGTTGTGTGATGAAAGCTTTCTTTTTCCTGTCTTGCCTTCCGAAGATGTTCTCCTAGTAGCTCTTTGATTTGCATGGACGGCTCTCATCTTCAGTAAAAGAGGCAACATAAATTGTGTTAACAAAATATCTTGAGAATTAGAACAAACAAATTTAACAGAAGAA
>JXSR01S012558.1:162528-196111 GCA_000969725.1 Ophiothrix spiculata
ATTATACACAAAATCAAAATATCAAATCAGGTCATACGATAAATAACCCATACGAAATGACATTTTAATATTTTGTTTTTAAATTTTACCTTAACAATAAAAGCTGTGTACCATTTCATCGTATACCTCAAAGTCTTTTATGTATTTTTGTTCTCTGATATATTTTCAACACGTACCTTTGTACCTCACCATCACTGGCCTCGATAGGGTGTAATGGTTCTGGTGATTCCCTTGTTACGGCGTAATAATAATAATCAGCGCTTTATATCCACTGGAAAAGGCGCAATACAAATGCCGGAATTATTATCATTATAATTAATAATTATCATTTAAAAAGTTTACAGTACTTTGCAGTTGACGAATTGTTTTTCATGTAATGCAATATGCACCATAGACCTTAACTTGAAACGATGTAAGAGCGTCAGATGTTAAGAAAGTGTGTGATAATACCATTAATAACAATATACAAAAGTCAAATTACCATATAATGATTTAAGTAAAGGCAAATAAATAAATACAAAAATGAATTAATAAATAAATAAACTATCATGACCTACAGACACAAATTGTTCTGAAACTTTACTTCGCTAAACTGACAGCCTGTTTCTTTTACGGATAGCCCGGACTGACCTCAAGGAAACCGTTCAATTCCAGGAAAATCCCAAATATTCTGTTGGTGATTTGATGGCGTATTTGACAACCTCTAGCACGAGAGATCCGCAGAGAGAGATATTGCAAAACCAGACGGATTTGGAATGAAGATTCCCCCCCCCCCGGGGGGGGGGGGGGGGGAGGCACTCAAGTATATAGTGTTGCAGGCATAGCGTGACCACAGTTTTTCAAAACACCCTAAAGGGTGATTGTTTCTGAAGCCAAAATATATCCTTTTTCACCCATTCACACCCTAAATCGTGAGTTTACCGTGACCGTTTTAACACTAGGGTTTGAAAAAGTACACTATTTTTTGAAAATGAGCTGAAATGGCTGTTTTTGATACCATAAAAGGTGCCCCCTTGCACAATTTGTATTAGCCTTACAAAATATAGTAATACCAAACTATACAATGTTAACCAGGCATTCTATCATTTAATAAGAGAGTATTTGTGAGATTGGGTAGGGTGTTTGATGGAATCCATTTCAACTGTCTAAATCGTCTTGTCAGTAACTTTGAACATGAGCCAATTTTGTCAGGGACATCTGAAATTTCATACATGCAGGGTCCACTACACTAAACAAACTGGCGCCGCTATCCGGTGTTTCTTAAATCGGCAAAAATGACTGCACTTATACAGCCAACAGTCAGGTGCGAGAAAAGTGGCTTAGTTTATTATTTTTTATGCATAGAAAATCGGCACAGACTGTCGTTTCGACGATGCTCATGATTATTCATGAATTCGAGACACATATTTAAAAAGGCTCATAAACTCATCCAAGTAGATCATAATTCAAAACAATGTTGTACATAGATGGAGAAATGTTGTAAAAACATCCTGAAATCCAAAATTATTAAAATTTTGCAAAATATATGTAAAAATTTATGTAATTTCTACAGTGATTATTTTATCTGAGTGAGGTCAAATTTGGTCTTTGTGTTTTGCTTAAAATCTGCGGTTCTGGACTTAATATATTTTAGCCATTTGGTCAATAGCAAGCGACAACATTTCTTTATCAGGATTGCTAAACATTTTGCGATATTTCTTTGTAAAACACTGTACACGTTATAGAATATGATGCTTGGTCTTATGAGGCCGCCATGAGGTCAAATAAGACATCAAATGTCTACGTAAAACATCACGTAACCCCGGAAGCGAACGATTAAGCGGTACTTGCCTATTGTTAGATATATATTGTCAGAAACCATCGTTGACTTTACACAGCGTTCCGTGGTGTAGCGGTCAGGCTGATTGTCTTTTGAATCCCGGGTCCCAGGTTCGAGTCCTATCGGCGCTTTATTATTTTTTTGTTTGCAAAGTATTATTTTTTCCCATCGTATTAGAATGATTTTCCTTCAATAAATTACTTTTACAAAGGAATTAATTTTGATAAACATGATGAAAACTGTACAATTTCCTTGCCCGTAAACGAACATGTGCTTTCCACGTGTGGTATATGACGTCATATTTGCCTAAATAGCCCCAGACCTTCGAAACGTGTCACTTGTCGTTTACAATGCTCGCTGTGTATATCGGGATAATGTGATGACCGACATCGTGTCCCTTTCGAAGGTTTAGTTGTAATGAATTTTCCCTCGATTTATTTACTGTTTTAAAAGTCTTACAGGTATGATATATTTTTCAAATTTCATATATATGATGTCTGATATCTCATCTTGCAGTTCGTATAAGCCATTTTACATAAAAACTACACGTAACCAGATTTGACCTCATGATTTTAAAAGCTTAAAATTGACCTTTTTTTAAAAAAAAATGTAATGAAATGAAAAATGTTTATTCTCCACTGTCAAAAATAGGCTTCTCTTATTGACAAAACTCTAAATATTTTCATCCACATCTTTATTTTCTATTTGCATTAACCCCCTTGTGATTATAGCGGTTCGAAGTCCGAACTATCCGACAGGTCACGTCGAGAAAAAAAAAACTAGCGACCGAGTTATCCTGTTATTCACCCGGGATATACCCGGGATATGAAAATTAAACTGCTCATTAAAAGCTCATTTGCATAGGCCCTACTGGCTGACTGTTATAAAATGAGGACCTCAAAAATTGTAGAAGGGCAATTTGTTTGGTGTATTTTTTGATCTAATTATGGATTTAGGTTTATTTAAAGTTTTTCTGATGATATTTGATCTCCAGAGTACTTTTGTTAACTTTTAAGGCTAATCCCCCAAAATGCATGAGATTTGGGAAATACGTGGCTCTCAGTGATGGGCGGTGTAACCTTCATCGCACGGTATCTCGAAAATTTGCCTTGATGGTATATATTTTTCATCATTTTTTGTTAAAAGAGATCATAATCAATTAAGAAAAGCCAGTGTTGAAGAAACCAGTTGCTTTTTTAATGAGTTCTTTGGTGTTTTTTGGAAGCCATTTTGTACAATATGGGGAGCTATTTTGTGGTGTGCCGCCTACACGCGTAGATTCAAGTGGGGCAAGGTGGAACAGAAGCCCTGTCCTCTTCTCTGACCCCGATGGAATCAAGGTATTAAAAGATCGGTTGTCTGCCGGTTCTGGGCAGTTGTGTATTGTTTATTCCGGTTGAACCGCCTAGAACCGACAGGCAACCGCCGGTTGAGTTTTGAAACTACCACAGTACAGGTTAACGGAAAGCATGCCCCAACAAAAAATGTTTGAAGAATACGCCGTCAAGTTACCGTGGATATATTTTCATTACTTTCGTGATTTTTAGAAGTAAAAAATACGATTTCATTGGCAACATATGGAAATGCGTAGGCCTATGTTCCGCACCAATGTTTTAACCTTCATTTAACCGGTATCAATGTAATATATACATAATAATTAAATTAGTAATTTAATTGACTAAATTGATACATAGAAAATGCACTGAAAAGAATTAACACAATAACCCTGGATTTGATGATCAAGAAGTAATTGTGGGCGATTTGTGAAAGATTTTCTATCATCATCATCAATGATTTATATGTTACATTTTAAATCACTGAAAAATGCGTCAATATAGGTATTATCAAATGATACGGACATTGAACTCGTAAATCCCACGCATATAAACCAATGTCTCTATTACATTATCATCTGATTATCACATTTGAAAAGAAAAGTTGCTGAATTGGGCATCAAGAACAACAAATCTCATGACACTTGTATTAAATACCCTACGTGGCTGATAAAAGATTGTCATGTGCAATATGCCCAGTCCGACATTATCCCACATAAAGGTTCGATAATTAAATTATACGATTAAACCTTATATTCCAATGCTTTTGACAAAGGAATATATTTTTATATATTTTTTTTAAATTTTCTCCATAATTTTCGTTGTTTAAAAACAACAACACTTTAGGGTGATAAATGAATGGAGAAATACGCATCGTACACTAGAACATTAATAACAATTAGAAAAATCACAAACAGACCAGGATTTCAGTTTATTAGAAAAAAATCCTGGCCGAACAGGGAATCTAACCCCGGACCTTTCGCTAGCAGGGCGAGCACTCTACCGCTGAGCTATTCGGCCTCTCAGATATACTGGATACATATTTTATGTATATTTCATTTATACAGGATTTTTTTCTAATAAACTGAAATCCTGGTCTGTTTGTGATTTGTCTAATTGTTATTAATGTTCTAGTGTACGATGCGTATTTCTCCATTCATTTATCTGATTATATATATTAGAAATACGGTTGCATCAGTTCTGGTCTCGTATGCTAGTGTGTAGCGTTATAGCTTTATATCCTTGTGCCTATGTTCAGTTCATCTATCTCCTAACTTTAGAAACACTTTAGGGATTTTTATCTAAAGCAGGATATTTTCCAAATTGTATTGACTGAATATCCCAACATCTATCATGTCTATTTGAAAGAAACAATTGTTGTGCTTAAACAATATCAGCCATTTACCACATAACATTTTTTCTGACTTCACATGTTGCCCGGAAAAATTTCTATCAAGATTATTTGACCCGATATTCCGTCATGATAATTTATTTGTTTCAAACTATTTAGTGACATTTTCACCACGACACTTAATTATATATATTTTTTCAGATGAGAAATGATAATAATGAATTAATTGAATTAGTATATAGCTCATGTTGAAATAACCAATTTTTGATTGCTTTGAAAACCGACACGTGTGTGTTGATAGCAATATTGAAATATCATAAAAATTTAACATAAAACACACATTTTTAGATTGAATACCAGTGATGATGTAATGCAAAAAAAAACTAAAACAAGCTCTGGGATAATCACTATAACCATCTCATTTTTGCGCGTTTTTTTCGCGCATTTGGATTTTTTTTGCCATTTTAACACCCGAAATTTCCAAATTGCATCCAAATACTTAGAAAAAGATAGTAAAACATTTTTAGTCAGAAAATCCAAAGATATCAAAAGATGACTCAGATAAAATCAGAACCAATGCGGTTATCATTTGCACAAAAATTGATGTCGATCAACTCGATATTATATAATCGTATTGGGCATCCATTAAAATTGTAATGAAAAAGACAAATAAACATCTAAAGAAATATTGTATGATCATTGTGACACATGATTATAAAGCAGCTGGTCGGATTGGCAGAGAGTGTCAATGTCTGATGTGGGCGATGTGGTTACGGGTGTCTAGTCACTAAGGACACCAAGAAGTGCCAATACAGTATTTTCCAAAGGATACATCAAACGACAAATTTAATGTCCTGTCATTTGAATCAACCTTGATGAGAGATGATGTTCATGATGTGACTCATTCTTGGAACTTAACTTATCTTTTAGTTGAATAATGTTAAGTTTAATTAAATACCGTCATAATCTATTAAATTAATTCAAAATGAGGATGCAATAACTTGTGTAATTTTGAAGGAAGAAAGAAGAGAAACTAGCCACCAGCCGTTTGTCCCCGGGCGTCTGTTACGTGACCAACCACAAGACATCAGATCTGTTGAAGCCCACTGGTAATGGTTACAACATCGCATAGTTACACAAGTAACTTCCAGTATTCATGGTATTTAAGTTTAATTTATTCCTTATAAGGAAGAGAATCCTTGGTTATAACCCAGACAACCATTATTGATATTGATGCTTCGTAATCTCAAATGAAAGATGACATTTGGCGCGGGCGCAAAACCTTCAACTAAAAAATTCAGGTACGGTATTTCACGCAATACCTGCCTTTTTACGAGGCACAAAAAAAGTGTATAAGAACACATTTTGTCACCAGAATTTTTGTATGCCTCGTCTTATAGAGTGTCCACCTTTAGTCACCGCCATATTTCAATCCGTATTGTTGCAAAACAAAATATTTTGTTTCATAGACTACCAATAACACCATGGGCACCCAACAGCAAAGACCTGTCGTAATATGATGACTTGAGAAAAATACCGGATATATTAAATATTAGAAAAGTTAAAAAAACAATTAGCTATTGCATTTGAATTTCTTATTGTGTTTTTGACAAATTCGAAACCGTCATTATATTACGGATTTATGTCTATTCATTTTCGGTTTCATTATCCGATACTGGAATTTAGGTAAATAAGGGTTACTTTCCGAAGTTGTCTTTTATTTGTGGAAAATGTTAAATTTTACTGTTTCAACATAAACTGATAATAGAATTTTATAGCATCTTTCATATGAGTTACATTGTAGCAAAATTAACGATTACATTCGTATTAAAATCATATTATTTCAGAAAAGTATAATTTTGCTGAGTACGTTTATACTTCCCATGTGTTGTTGATGACAGTAAGTTGATATCACTGCAACCGTTTAATTAGTCAGTGAAATGTGACAAAAATGTTATGATAGGGTCAAATAAAGGCCACAGCTTTGCGATTAAGAGAAGTCATTTGGTGGTTCAGACAATCGTTCATACATGTCACGTTTTATCATTTCTATTTTAACTTAAGCTAAATCTTTTTTGACTACCATGTCGACAATAATTCATTGAGTATTATTTAAACTAAACCAAAAGTGTACCCTACCCACTACATGTATGCATGAAAGTTTTTTATCCTACATTATTGAACCAGAATCTGACATATTTTTCCTTGAGAGAAAACCGTGAATCCTGTACAAAACAAGACAGATACAAATTTAATCCCTAAAAAACAAAAAATAAACATGAAATTCTAGGAAAACCCAGTAGTTTCGGGAGCTTCGCCCCTCAACTCCCACTGGGGTTTAGCCCCTGGCCCCCACCATGGGACCATAAGCGGCCCCTGGATCCCCGGCTGTAGGAGTGATCGCCTCGTTCGCTTCGCTCACTTCGCTACGCAGATATTTTTGCCCCCATTGTTAAAAATGAGTCTATGAGGCATTCCTTACAATTATGGACAGACTCCAAATGATAAGTCATCAATAATGAAGTCAGTTTTGATTTACTAGAACGTCCTCAAAGTTTACATTTCAAAATCAACGCAGTGAACGAACAAGCATGCATGACGTAGTGCCTTTTACCCCCAAACGGAAGCCTTTGTCGGTCACCGTGACTTGTCCCATACAAGGTCCTTGTTACTTCAGCAAGAAACTTATGCTGCATGCACTCTCTCTGAAGGAATTATACAGCATGCATTGTCATTGGATAGACATGTGAGTCTGATGTATCAGATCCCAGAGTATCTTTACTACAAGGCCTATATAATACATTGTATACTGCTGAGTGCATCACCCTCGATCATGGACAGTACACTAAGACCGAAGCCACCGGGTGTTGTTAGAATGGAAAGACCGGTAACTTTTGCGGAGTTTGGATTGGATATTAAACCATATTTTACAACTTTTAAAGATCATGATAGACCCTCTACTTTTGCACATTTTGGAGTTGATGTAGAAAGAGAAAAACCGCTTGTCAAGTCATTTGTTGGTCCGGTAAGTACTGTAGCCACTATGCATACCCAAGATAACCATGATTTCTTAACTTAGTATGCTAACATTGGCGTATTCTGTTTGACAGCTGGAGTCGTTTATAGGCAGGTCTATATTTACCTTTCCTATGAGTGTGGTTTGTTTTAAAACAATTCTATATTTGTATATTCTATCTATCATTGATCTGTAAGCTTAAAAGAATAATGAAAATAGTACATTTAATCTAATCATTGTAACAAGATCGTAGACTTATCATCGATGTAACACCAAACTGTTTTTGAGCCTCTAGTTGTTTTTTTCTGTAATTGCAATCATGTCTTTACAAAAGATTCGGGAATTGATTTGAAAATGGCTTAGATTGATTTCAACGGAAAATGTCTATGTACATGATATAAGGCATTGCAGAAAAACATTTCTTATGTACAAGACCATTGGCTCTATTATTCAAGCCAGGTAGTTCAATTAGTTTTGATGAAGGGTCTTGTTTCGGATTTTTCTCACTGCAGTAGCTTCCGAAATCATATGCAAACCGATACAAAGCTGAAAATTGTTACAAAGAGAATATATTCCTTTAGATAGAAAAATTACATTCGTCTGGAAAGAATTTGAGTTCATCATTATAGAGGGTTTTAGAAAATGATTATTTTCACACGTTATTGTGAGTTGTGACTTTTTAATGAAGTATATATGTAAGCTTATAAAGCTTTATGACTTTAGGCCTACTCCTTGTAATAAAATGACAGGCAGTGCTGTAATGCAATTAGTGGCATTCGTATAACCGACACAGATCAGGTAGATTGCAACCACATAATTGGTAGGATACGGTTGTAACATATTCATTAATGTGACAGTCGTAAGTTTTTCAAACTCGTTGAACTTTTTTCGTGGTTTATTTAGTCAATATTAACAACCCAAGTTGGTTAAGAATTTGAAAGTGAATACTTCTGCTATATAGTACAACATTATTCTATTTGACACCAACTACAGTGCTCTAATGTTTATTATCTTCACAAATTTACAAAATCCTCATATTTGTTTTTAGTTTATTTGACAAACCAAAGGGGTAGAAAAAGCAATGAGTTCTTATCATTTAGTAAGAAGGTCCACACGGTACACCGTATAACTTTTAACCTTTATAAAGGAATGTTTATTCGTCTGAGCAATACAAACCATGTAGCAGGTGGAATTCCCAAAAGGTGGAATGATTTTAAAGAATGACAGAGCCTTTAAAAGGTGCAATATAACAATCTGAAAACTGAAACGCCAATTTAACATTGTGTAAATTCATATCTTCTCTCATATAACGCCCTAAACAAGAGAACTAATTTCGAAGTGTATTATAGGCCTATAGTTTTAACATTCACGCGTCAATTTAAAACAATGCAGGTGAAGTAATCTTCAAGTTCAAGTAAAAATACAGGCGGGATCTTCCTATAATCGTGCTCTCACATCATGCTATCACACGTTATGTGTCATATGCAGGGTACTGAGTTTGAGCCCTGGAAATCAACAGTCTTTACCCATAGTCTTAGTCATCATATATCTAGGCTGCGAATTGACATATGACACTGTTTGTATTGAAAACATAGCCTGTGATCAAGTCTGATGGGAACTTGATTAGCTATTAGAAACTAATTAAAAGGTTTTAACGCTTACCTATAATATTGGTCTGTGCAATAGGGCCTACTGTCAGCAAAACAGACGTAGAAGCCAAGGTTTACCACTAGAGGTTCTATTAAGAACCCTTAAAGATGAATTATCACGTATACTGCTTCATATTTCGTATGTTCATTAACTTTCAAAGTCAAGGAGAGAATAAAACAATGAATATTGTTTCTTACAAATAGGTTCTTACTTTCAACAAAGCAGCATTTTCTCGCACAATGAATCTTTGGGTTCTACATGTATAATAGATAACCCCTGTGGAGACTTTAAATTGACCATTGAACAAAAAATACGAAGTTTCATAACCAAGAAATGCGGCTAATACAGGTGAAGTAATCTCCAAACACAAAATTTAACTTTTACGTTATCTGCGATGAAAAACAAAATAGTTTGAGTTGTTTTTATAACTCTTGTTAATACATGCTATTTCCAAAATGCAACCTAAGCCAACTGGTAGAATCAGCCAATAGCTTAATCATATTTTGGTCTAATTAGATTTGAAGTGCGGCAAAATGTGATTGATCAGCGTGTTATGTGTCATACTTCTACAAGATTTGTTTGACACTGTTCTAACGGTACAAGCAATTAATTAACAACACCAACAGGATATATAGAACGGGGTATTAATAAATAACCCCATCTGAAATGATTATATGTCAAAATAGAACCTTACAATCTCTGCGAGTAAGTTTAACGAATAGCCATAAAGTTAGTAAATATTGAATTTCTTAATCCATTAACATTGTTTGTTTAATCTAAATCGATAATATTACGGAATTTTAGCTTTATGAAATATTTAGGTGAAAATTTGTGTGTAATTCAATTTCACGATTTTTGATTTTACAAATGAATAAAGTAGGGGTGATCAGATCACATTGGAAGTCTTTTTTTTCTTTATTTGCTTTGTTTTTCTAACACATGACACAGTATAACTAGTCAATGAAAAAATATTTACCACACAAGCAAGTTTAAAGAGATGCAACAGAGACTGATTAAGCTTTGGGCCAATCAGCAGTAGCAAAAACACCAATATCTTCAATTTTTTTCAAATGACCTCTGATGACCCCAATCTTTGTAAACCTCTTGTGTAAGTTCTAGCTTTCCATATTTGATATTTATCTTACCAAAATAAAGAATGGAGTTTTTTCTGTAGGTCTAGGCATAACTCTATGTGCGGATATTTTTTTGCTTCTGCATGAATTTAATAAAAAATGTTCATTTTAAAAAGTCTAAAAGCAAAGGTCTGCCATGTATATTTCTCCAGACAGTAATATTGATCTACTTAAAACCCAAGTATCCAGCTGGGATCTATTTATTATCTGATCGATTTAAGTTGGTCAGTTGAGAAATCAACCAATTAAATATTGATTTGACCTGTAAAGATCATATAAATGTATACAGACTCTTTAACAACATTTACAAAGTTACTTATATTTTTTCATGGATAGAATGCAGACTAGTTACACTGTGCATGAACAAGTTCTTCAATAAAGATCAAAGAAAGTATACATGTTTATGGTTAAGAGACAGGTCGATGAAAACACTAAATACACTCTTATTCAACAAGGAACATTAAAACCTGAAATAAGTTTTATTTGGATCAAACATATTTGTACCCAAATATTTGATAAAACATTTTCTTCTTTTCTATAAACAACCGACTGATATAAAACAAACCTTACATTAACATTCATTTCATAGGTAGGCTAACGAGATGCATCCTCTACACACTTTCTAACCTTTTTTCTGGTACACACGGTAAGTGCAGTGTTCCCATGTCTTTAAGTCGTTCATTAATTGTTGCTATTTATTAAACACCTGTACTTATGATCACATTGCTTACCACGGCTGTTCTAAATACCTAAAGGTCTTTCTTGGACATGGATATTTCTGAAAATAGACCTATAAACTATATAAATATACCTTAACCCATTCTGGTCCTTAATGTTTACTATTATGATAATCGCTTGGTTTATGAAGCAAGCAGGTGAATGGTGCCTTGAAAATAGGTTCCACTAGGGGATAGGGGGATTCCCGATTTCAAGTTGGACGGGTATGTGCCACGTAGAAATATGTGATTTTGTGACCTATTAACACCTATTTTTCCAGCAAGAACAACGGAAAGGAAAAAATGCAAACATTAAGATAAGTTCTTTTTATAGCAAATTTTCCGCTGGTAAAATCAGTTAGGTGTATTTGACTTTCACGCGGTCCCATCCATTAATTAATATACTGGGGAAGATATACCTTAAATCTGTTGCACATACCCCTACGCCAGCATCATGTAAGAATACCCTTGGGATGTTTCATATACATGTACATGGGAGAATGATAAATATTAAAGGTTTGGTCACACGTGGTTGTACGGCATCCTTTCAAATGGTTATTTAATATTATCTTAAAGATAATTATGATGAGGATCCTGATGACTTCGAAGTATTATGACTTGGGTGTTTTCTTCTCAGGGATAATTATCATGATTATAATGCCAAAGTTTGTTTAAATTCGTTTTTTCCCTTTTTGATTGTCTTTTAATACGTTTACACCGTTATTAGCAGTTGACGTCCTTAATCGTGTTAAACACACTGCAAAAAGTCAGTTAATAAAGTAACACATCTAGTCGTATTTTTGGCATTGTTATTTTGAAACAAATGCTTTTTCTTAAGGTTTTTTTTTATAATGTTTATGAAATAGGGCCCTGATGTTAACGTGTGTGTTCTAAAATCTATGGTCTTATCATACAGAAATAATAGGGCATTATAAAAGTCAAATTATTATTTAAGTAAAGTTAAAAAGATAACCATGGTAAAAATTGAAAAAAAGGGACAAAATAATGACTTGAAAAATATTTGTTCTGAAACTTCACTGTACTTAAGTGACAGCCTGTTCATTTTACGGATAGCCCGGATTGACCCTTAGGAAAGCATCCAATTCCAGGAACTTCCCGAGTATTCTTTTAGTGATTTCATGGAGTGTTTAAAAATCTCTAGCATGAGAGATATGTAATTGCAAAACTGGACGTGTTTGTACCCCCCCCCCCGGGGGGGGGGGGGGAGTCAAATATGAAAATAGATACGGGTTTAAGGCTTGCGCTCCGACAGGCTTGAGCATTCGGTAATTTAAAGTCGGGTATGTCCTCCAAAGTGCATGTAGATTGAAAAAAAAAAATTTCATCATTTAGTCCGAATCATCAGTTAGAGCATGTTAATATAATAATGTTCAAGGTATGGAGAGAGGTGTGACCATAATGGATACCAAGTATCCCATTTTTACTGGTATCAGTTGGAAGTTTACACTCTAAAAAGTTGTGTTAAAAAGGGAACATGGTTAACAGGTTGGGTTAAATTTTGGTATAAAATTGGATTGATTGAGCCCATATTTATTGGTCGAGCTATGAGTTGCAAAAATATTGGGCGAGACGTAGTCGAGCCCAATATTTTAAAACTCATAGCGAGACCAATAAATAGCGGGCGTAAATCATCCAATTTTATCATTATCATGTTTTGGATCCAATATTTTCCCACACTTGGACACCTCAAAGCATGATAATGTATCAAATTTTACCTTGTACATGGAGCCAAGTCAAGTTATCAAGTAAATAAATAACAAATAAATAAAAATCAATCAATCAATCAATCAATCAATAAATAAATAAATACATGAATGAATGAATAAAGGAACCGTCGATATAACCAAAGCAAGGCGAATCAATATATAAAAATACCCGATGCAATACAGACTAAAATAAAAAGCCTCGAACCAGTTTTGTGAACTCAAGGTCAATTCTGCCTAAAAATGTCTGATTTTGCCATGACATATTACAATTTTTTCAAACGGAAAGAAAAACATCGGAACCTTTTGCATTATGAAGCCTTACATCGCCCATCAACACCAATCCAAGCGGGGATTTCCGAGATTTCGTTTATAAATGTCCTCTACTCTGTAAATGTATTGGTGATATACACAACTTTTGACTTTACTTGTTCAAGTATCTTGGCTTCACCTTTTGGGCAGTTTTCCTA
Organism: Ophiothrix spiculata; assembly: GCA_000969725.1. NCBI lineage: Eukaryota > Metazoa > Echinodermata > Ophiuroidea > Amphilepidida > Ophiotrichidae > Ophiothrix > Ophiothrix spiculata. The sequence goes on from JXSR01S012558.1 coordinate 175,742, forward strand.
TTTCTAAATTCATATACATATCCATAAATGACTAAACAAAATGTTATCATGTGTATAATATCGACATCATTTAAAAATAATTTTAGCTTCTTCGGGCTATTTGTAAAACTGTAAAAAGGTGATTTGCGAAATCTTTAGACATGAAAGACATTAATATGTGTGTTATTTAAATCTTTAGGTGGAAAGGTTTGGGGTATATTGGCTTTTTATATGAACTTGGAAATTTCTTGAGAAACAAACGAACAAACAAAACAAAGATGGTCCTTATATGTTACTTGACTGAACTTTGAGTAGAGTAAGATTTAGAAACTCAATACATGTATGATTTGTCCGGGTCTCCTTCTGGACACTATTACATGATAGGGAAACAATTCTACACAATGGAATTTGGACAACTATAGCCAAGACACGTATGAGACAGAGTCATAATATAAATAACATGTATAGAATCATAATCGCTCTGTTGTGTTAATGATTTTTTTTCTCAAATATTCGATTAAGTCAACTCAAGTAAAAACCAATACAAGAAAATTCTAACGATAACTTCAGTTTCAAGAGCAATTCATATCAGGTCATCATTTTCTAAAACAAAAAAAAAAACCCGTTTTGTTTGTATATTAGATAACCTTTTAAATTTGCATTTGTCTCTTAAGGGTGTTCAGTATTCAGCATATTCTATAGACCCTATCATGGGAATATTTGTATGACAGGGATGGGCGTTTGATGGAATCCATTTCAAATGTCAAAAACGTCGAGTCAGTAACTTTGAAAATATGCCAATTTTGTTGAGTTATTTGACCGCCATTATATAAGTTATTATGGACATTTCATACATAGATTCAAGTGGGGCAAGACGTCAGAAATTGATTTTGGTAGAAACCTTGCCCCCTACCCCTACTACTTCCCCTTTTGCCCAAGACGAAATTAAAGCAATAAAATAAAGTGTTAACATGGCCCCCATATTCGTTTGATTTTTTTAGCTTTGGGTTTGCTATTGGAATAGATGTTAATACCCTCCAAATTAATTTGGCTTATGCTTACTTTTCCTGGCCATTTGTTGAATTAATTTCGGGATCTCGAATTTAATTTGACATGTATTAGTATAGGAAGACATGCATGTCCTTTTTATCCATGTATCAGTGTCAAAACAATTTGTGACAAAATACATTTGAAAAACATTTAGATATAGTCACATTTCTTCATTTTATGTTGTTTTTACTAATAAACTATTTTTGATCAAAATCTTATAGTATGCATGGTTTTAAGACCAGTCTTAAAATTGAAGTTCATAAGGTGTTTTAGAATCCCGTTAGTACACAAGGAGGGGTCCAAATGGACCCCCCATAAAAACCTTGTTCCCAGTCAAATTTTCCTCTGAAATTTTGGCCAGGTGTAGAATGTATCAGCACAACTCGAAAAACAGAAAAACAAATGAAAATTGGTCGATCAGCTTCAAAATGGCGGCCGAAAAACGGATTTCAATTGTCCTTTTGTTTGAATGACATTTGGACTTCTTCAAGATTTGTAGCAACCTTTGAAGAATACTCAAGCTCGTTAACGTGGTTAAGGGCAAGATCACGTAACATTTGGGTAACGTTTGTGACATTTGCCAAGACAAAAATTGCAGAATTTGGCCAGCTCAGCACGAAAAAAACAAAATTATCTTATTGCACTCGTATAAAACAGATGCTTTGCCGATAGGAGTTTGTCTTACAGACGTATTTCGTCGAGTGTTGTGTATAAAGAAAACATGCACACAAAAAACCCTCTGGTCATCCAGGAAGTGGTGACAGACAACATATTATGAGGTAGACCTGGGGCATGTAAGGACAGTTCTGAATTTTGTTATCATGTTAAGATTTACATCACATGTTTTGCTTGCTTTTTTAGCTTTGTGTGTCGAGGTTTTAAAGGTTTAATGCAAAGTTGTATATTATATACATGACTGTTTATACTGACGTGAAAGTTGTGATTATTTTAAAACAAATCTGCTGAAACTGTTCGACTGTGGCCTAGATTAAATGACGTTAACCACCTTTCGGATACAAACTATGCCTAGATATATTATTCAACCTTTAACTTAATTTGATTTCCACAGAATCAATAACATACAATGACTACGTATATTCATATAAAGATCAAAAATAAAAGATAAAAGTAACAAATCACCATAATTCGTTTTACACAGTTAAATTATAGACGGCTCTGAAATACAAAATTTCCCATAAAGTCAAAACGGTGTAACCGATTCAGCTGAAATTTGAAACTTAAATGTCTTGAGTGGTCATTTTTCATATGACATTAAAAACTAAATTTTGAAAAATCGGACACATCTCCTTTAAGCTACGTTACACTCTTATTTTGCGGGATTTAAATTTTAACTGAGTCTGAACTCGGATTGAAATCAAAGGTAAATCTAAAGTATTAAGCTTTACTCTTTAAAGTTATTGCTATAAGTTTAGTATGAAAGCAAGGATTAAATTGTTGATCTCTTAAGGGGACACTGAACTGGTCTTTTGCGAAAATATGCCTATTTTGGTGAAATTGTTGTTATACTTTGATTATATTATTTACAATATCAGCTTCAATTTGCTTTTTAGTTGACTTCAATAGGATATTCGATTCAAAAATTATGGTTGATCAAAGTGAAGCATATTGACGCAAATCATAGGAAAATGATATTTTTCCTACTGTTACATGTATTGCATTTCTTATGTATTGTATTGTTTCACGGGGTATTGTAAACAAAATCGGTCATTTAATTGATTCAAATTATTTTCTTATTATCTATAGCATGGAAATAGCATCTCATTCATGTTGGGTTATGTTTATGAGACTCGAAATTGAAATATTTGTGAAAAATTGCGCATTTAATGTAAGCCGATTTCTCAAAATAACGATTTTTGTCATGTGGATGTTGCGCGCAGGTTTTCTCGGCCATACAACCTCCAATTGACTTGAAAATTTGCATGGATGTCACTCATACATGTCTCAAGACAATTAAAGAGCTACTAATCTGAAATTTGCCAAAATTGTGCATTTAGACGCGTTTTTGCTAAAAATGACGCGTTTCAAGAATATTTGTCCCGATATTCCGCAATGATAATGTGTTTTGTGACCAATTAACATTTACCACGAAATTGAGACTTGAAATAAAGTGCTTAATTATATGAGATTTAAGATGAGAGATAAGGATAATGATTTTTTGTCATATTTAATTATCATGGCGCGGATACAAAATTGTGGGCGATTCTTGGAAAATAGTGTCATCCATATTTCGTGATTGTAATTATTATATCGCTCGTCATTCAATTATTTAACCTATATAAGATTGATTTGCTTTGAAAAAAGTCGACATGTGAGATCATATATTTAACATAAATTATATAGACCGAATACTAGCAACAATGTAATGTAAAATGACACTATAAAGCCCCAAACCAACCCTGAGATAATCACTGTAACCATCTTTAGGTTTTTTGGGCGTAGCCGTGCCTCAAAATTTTGTGGTACAGTAAGGGTCAAACGAAAAGGGTGCACTAATAATCTTAAGATGGGCCCAGGGACATACCACATGGTCACTTGAGGCCCCGCTTGAGGCGCCAAGGAGGTCAGAGATTTTTTTTCCTATTCCATTCAAAGTACTATTCAATCTGGGAGTGCACCTCTTTTAAGCAAGATATATTAAAAACATGCGTGAAGCATATCAAGTCTTTCTTCAGCAATGCTCATTTTTGGCCATAAGAAATTCCTGAATCTACGATAGAAGTACATTTTCTGTTTGGAAATAGCGGTATAAATCATTGTAAAACTACAGGAACAACAACAAAGTTGGGTGCAAGATCTTTTGTTTCGAAATGTCCCATTCAAGGACAATGTTCCATTCTTTTTTGATGTCGCTGGACAGAGGCCATAACACTAACGGAAAACAGATACTAACAATTCATAAAAAGATCTCGCCAGCTAAGATCCGAAATGGTGACTCAATTAAGATCAGAATTAATGCGGTTATCATTTGCACAAAATGTCAATCAACTCGATATTATATGATTATATTGGGCATGTAACAATCAGAATTGTAATAAAAACACAAAATACATCTAAAGAAATATTGTGTGATCATTGTGACACATAATTATTAAGCAGCCGGTCGGATTGACAGAGAGAGCCAATGTCTGGTGTGGTTGTGAATTGGCTAGTCACTAAGGACACCAGAAAGGACTCATACTCCTACATTATATCATGACAAAATATATTGATAAGAAACGACCAAATTAATATCCTTCTAACAGATCAACATCGTTGAGAGATGAGGAGCATATACGGAAAATTCCTGGAACTCAAATTGTATTTTAGTTAAACTAATTAAGCTTAATTAAATACTGGCATAATTTTTGAATTTCGATCAAAATAGCGTTTTAAATAAGTTTGGTCATACTGAAGGAAGAACGAAGATAAATCTTGATCATAGACCACTGATTTATTGGTATATTAACGCTGCGTAATTTTGGAATGAAAGACGAAATTTGATGCAAAACTTGAAAGACGAAATTTGGCGCAATCTTTTCATGATAAAATACAGGTTGGATACAAGTTTAATGCAATTAATTTTGTGTATCTTTGTGATGCTTCAGATATGGCATTGACAAGACATGTTCCCATTTGATGGACCCCCCCCCCCCCTCAGGGAGCACTACCATATGTCGGTGGACAGAGGCCATAACACTAACGGAAAACAGATATCCTTATTTCAGTACTTCGATTTCTGCTGGGAGCCGTGGATTTCAGTTTACATTGTTTAGCCAATCATCCATTTTCAAACCTCAAAGACCTGTATTTTTTGGATTATTACTCTGAATGATCCCCTTTTTTGACCGAAATTCTACACTGAATGCCCCTTGATTTGTCGCTGAGGTCGGCACATGCTCGTCAATTTTCAATTTGAGTCCCCCACCCCCCGGACCCAACCCAGAATGTGTTCGTGTACTCCCTAAACGCATCCAAGACAATCATGATGTCACTATATTTTTACTTTGATTTGTTTTTCGATCAATCTTGTTTCAAAAAGGCAACGATATTGACATTTGCCGTTTCGGTATTGCAGTCATCAAATTATTACTTTTAATGGATTGAAGACATTTCAACTAAGGACATAAACGAGAAGGCGTCGAGTAAAACTACACACGTTTTTCGGTATGAGTTTCTTTAAAGTAAACATACACTGAAGTTTAGTTTGTCATAAAGAGAATAAAACAGATCGAAAAATGTAACTATACTATATGAGAATCTAATAAAGATATTCTGGGGTGCCTCGTCTTATACAGTTTCACCTTTATCATGGTAGACACCGCCATAAATACATATTTCTATCTGCAACAAGGTGAACAAATCAAAGCATATTGCTTATTACGTTATAATTATAACCATGGGCACCCAACAGCAAAAACCTGTTGTGAAATTATGACTAAAGACAAATTCTGCACATCTTTAACAATTTCAAAATATTTAGCCATCGATATTAACCATTGCATTTGACTTTCGAATTGAACGTTTTAACAAATTCAAAATCTTCATTACGGAGTGAAGTCTGCTCAACTATAGTTTAATTATCTAGGTTAGAATGAAGGTGAATATTGCAAATTGCTTTTCGGTCTTGAAGTTAGTTTTCATTTGGAAAAAATGTTTGAACTTTTTAAACCGATATTAGACATTACTAGCATAATCTTTAAAATCAATGAACAAGTTGGAATTAAAGTATGATTTTGCTGAGTAAGTTTATACTTCCCACGTGTTATTGACGAAAGTTGATATCGCTGCAACAGTGAAATGTGTCAGGGAAATGTGACAGAATGTTATGATGGGTTCAAATAAAGGCCACAGCTTTGCGATTAGGTGAAGTCATTTGGTGGTACGGCAGACAATTGTTCATACATGCCCGCAGTTGTCATTTACTGTATCATACTTTCTGAACTTAACTGCATAGGCAAAACTTTTTGTCACATTATTTTCTATAGGTCAAACAATAATGTATTGGAACGTAAACAAAATCCATATTGGAGGTCACATTACTAGTAATGTAACCCTACTATGTATTTTTATTTATTGTCATATCTGATGGGTGATTTTAACATTAACATTCTATACTATTGTTTTCAATCCCTTCCAACCCTAACCATTATTATAAATAAAAATACATAGTTTAGGGGCCCATTGTTTGTTTATGCAACTTCTATCATGGATTTTTGTTTAAATTGTCCAATAATCTTTTGTTTTCCCTTTAGTCACAGATAGTATTATTGTGTTATTAAGAATACAATAATATTTTCCTTTGCCAAACATGATTCTTTTATGGATTACTTGTTCAAAATCAAATGATTATTGTCACATTTCATGAGCAAAATGGTACCCTGTACATACGACAGTGGAATAATATTTGTATTTGCCAAGGAAAATGAGCGTTTGCATATACGTACAAACTTGTAAACAAAATAAACAAACTCATCACTCGACAAAAACTATAACATGATTAACAGCCGTTATACGTTTGATATAATTTACGCAACCTGAAGACGGAACACATGGAATACACTTCATTTTTCTTGCGCTTTGATTGGCTAGTTTATGCGCGAAGTATTTACGAATTACCTAAAATTAATCTTTAACCGTTTCAGTGTTAGCTTCAGCTGAAGCTATTCCATGCAATCTAACGAATGATTTTACATTTCTACATGTGTCATATTTACAGATCTTTCTGTTGCATACTTTCAATATGGTCGTGAATACAATTTTTATCCATTTTCCCATAGGTTATTTTCCCAATCAAAATCTCATTTTTCAATATAAAAGCTATAACCACGCCTGATTAAATATGAACAAATGTAAAGACATAATTGTGTAAGCAAAAAAGAAAATGACATTGCCATGGTGACATCAATGTAGTTTTTTATGAGTAATATTTTGGCTACCCCGGGAACGAAGTGTCTTACCTAGTTGATGAGTCATACAGTCAGTTTTACTAGGCGAATAATCTCTTGCGATTTTTGAATGCGTCACGAGACGGGTGACTGTTGAAGAGACTTAGGTGTCAATATAAAGTTACCTGCAAACGAGATTGTTTACTTTGTGTAGTGTAATTTAACACTTTACTTTAACCTCGAAGAGGTCGGCTTTCAACTTTATTTAACACTAATAATGATTCATATAAACACAAAGTAATCAATGTAAATGATCTTAATTACACTACAAACTAAATAATTTCTAAGCATGCAAGATTTTCTTTAGAGCGTAAACCAGTATCGCAATGTATTTTTAATTTTTGTAGATATATCATGCAAAATAACTAATATTGTTCATAGTTTTAAAAAGTTTCTGATTACAGATCCAGGAATTTAAAAATAGTACTCACTAGATGAATCTATTCAGTGTAACTAATTGTTACTTCGTCAATGTGCACTTTATTATAGTACAATTTTGATTCGCCATAATTTTGAAGAAAAGAAGATAATCAGGACCTTCCCATCACGCCTTGCTTCCAACGGGATTTTTTGTACAGGTACTAATGAGAGGGTTTAGGGATGAAACATATCTGAAATGTAAAGTTTGGAGGAGGTCTGCTAATTGTACAGTGTTTCATCCCTAAAACCTCTCATCAAAACCTGTAAAAAAAATTCCTTTGGAAGCAAGACATGATGGGAAGATGCTTATGCCTTCTTTTATGATATTCAGAATTATTCAGAATTATGGATAGCCAACAATCTCCGGGTAGGGTCTATCAGATCCAGTTGATAAAGTTGTGCAGTTCTATCTGTGTTTTTAGTTACTGAAACAATGATAATAAAATAGCCAACAGCAGATACATGGCAGTTTCATGGCTGGCCTCGAGTTGAAGCTACCCATTGCCAAAACGGAAGATTACTGTCTAGTCGGAGGTCAATCGGGTCTTAATGAGTGATATTATTGTCCAATGATCCTGGCTAATAGCCATGATTGGGTGATATGGATCTTGTCACTTATGAGCTGAATGAGGACATTATTTAAGGACAGAACAGTCACACCCTTTGCAATCAACTTGTGCCCGGTATTGAACACCTTAAAGCATGGGGACATCTTAATTAAGACCACAAACCTGTGTTTGGTGATTAATGCAAAGGCTGGACGAAAGTAAAACTCAAATCAATTCCAATAATGAAAGTCAGTTTACATGTGACTACGATTATTATTATGCAGTCAAGTTAGCTCAAACGGTAAGGCGCTCGCTTGCGGCGCGGAAGATCCCGAGTTCGATCCCCGCTGGCACCAAAAGGTTAGTGTGTTTGAGTTTCCCTAGGACAAGAAACTAACTGCTAATTGTTTTGTGGAAACCCCTATACGAAACTCGGGCAGGGGCGTTGCACATGTGGGCTGATTACGGTTCAGCACCCCTATAGCATGTATAGAGGTTGCCACATAACATAAACTGATGCTTCATGTGGAATGAAGCTCACTTGGGCCACAGTGGTCAGCAAACACCTGTAAAGTGTGCATGTGCCACGTTGAATTACAAATCACGGAGGCATATTACACTATAAATTCCCTGTATTTTTAATATAGGCCTTAAGTTGCGTTCAGAAATGATCCAATACGATTTGAGATAATAGTACAGTTATTAATGATCATTTATGCACCTGACTGACGATCATCACACACCGGGTGAGTCACTTGTCCGTATATTAAACACTTGGCCCAAAATGAGTCAAAATGATGCAGTGTGAGGCAAAGTGGTTCAGTATATGGACAAATTTACTCACTTTTGCGAGAGACACTCACTTTTTTCTTTGTATAACAGGTACCCAAATGCACTGAAGCATTGAACCAATCCCATCCAAATTACGGCAAAATTTTGCGTTTTGAATCCACTTCTTAACCGTTCTCTTTTCCAGATATCAATCCCAGGTATTAATCGAAGGATTTTGAACTTACTTTCCATATTTAAGTGATGTTTGATTGATCTGCGCGGACACAATTGTACAACATCGCTCCCAGATCCCGATCCCAGATGTGTATGACTTTGATTATTCCGACTTGACGAAAAGACTCACCAGGTATACACTGTATGCAGCGCCCCAAGCTTAACGTGACTATCCGAACCACGGAGCAATTAGAGTAAAGTTTCTTGCCCAAGGAAACAAGGAGACGTAAACCACCTGCCCCGGGGCTCGAACCCACAACCTCTGTATTACGAGACACGTGCTCTAACGTCTCGGCCACGCTTCACTAAGCGGTGGGCAATGTATTAAACCAGATACAGAGGAGGACACTAACCTCGCGCTCAGAAAGTATATGACGAAAACTGCGCTCAAAAACTTATTCATTCAAAACGGGATTCAAAGTCAACTCTGAGTTTTAGTTTTTGCAATTATTTCAAGTTACCTTTCTTATTATTTGTGCATATAAAGGCAGATCCAGATATGTTATGGTAGGTGGGGTTTGGTGGATGAGAATGGATGTGGAGGTTAGAGTTTGTAGAAGCGCCTAGCTACAGAGTGCAGCTCTGTAGCCACGGCGCGTATGTTCAAGGGTATTAGGTTTTAAAAAAAGAGAAAAAATATCAAATATGACCCATACATAGTAAGCTTACAATCCACAAACAAATAAAATTGAAAGGTAAATTTGGATTTCATCAGGAGTCTCGAACATGAGCTGAAAAACAATCTTCAGGCGTCTCAAAACTGAGCTGACGAACACGATACCAAATATTAGTGTCCATCCCGCAAACCACTAGGCCACTAAGAGAAGTTGCAGCCAAGAGTGCTCAAAATTACTTATAAAGAATATCAGCAATAGTATTACTGAGCCAGGGCACTGAGCATTCGTGACCACATCAGCGGTGAAACCTGAACCCAGAATTCGCTCTGTACTCTGTATAATATGACCTGAAATATAGAATTGTACGTAAAACAGAGTATTATAGTGGCACTTCACCAAGTAGCTACATGGGAAGGGCGGTACAATACTAAATCAATGATGCTACGTCATGAATTCATATTTTTTCACAAAATTGACCATTAAAACGATAGTACGATTCTGATTCACAAAACAACAACTGAAATTGATACTTATACACAATATCTACATATATGCACGGTCGTATCGCCAGACGATCTTTTTGACCAAGATATTAGGGGTAATTTCCATACACGAGTCTTCACAATACAAGGCGAAATGAAATGCATGCTGGTGACCCAAGATAGAAATTAGTCGTGCTGCGCACATTGACCTACGGTGGGGTCATAGCGTCCCGCTAGTTCAGACAATGAAAAATCACAAACAAGTGTTAATACCATAGATTTACAGGGGAGATACAAGACTCACCGCCATCTATGATTAATACAGATCTGGGATACAGCCCTACATGCACAAACGGTAAAGTAATAATACTGCACACGAATGATTCCCAAGTATGTAGGTGTTTTCCACTCGACAAATGAACGGAAATGACATTCATTATTCCAGATCATGAGATTATCAACAGAACAGGTCGATTTTCACAAGTTATGATTATTAATCCATTATCATTAAGTTTATTCTTACGATATATAATTTGATCTTCAGAAATCTGATGTCATGTCTTGATCTGACTGACTGCTTGTTCATACTTCAAAAATCTGGCACGTTTGTAAGAATCATTTCCGTTTAAAGCGCGTTTGTCACTTAACGATGTAGCAGTTACTCTTAATTGGTGATTATAACATAAACCTAATTAAGGGACCGTTCACAAACACTTGTAAGGGGGGAGCCTGATGAAAAAAAATCGCCCCCTTTTTCGACCTCTAAAAAAATTAAGGGTCCCTTTTTTACGACAAAAATTAGTGTTCAACCCCATATAGAAGAGCATGTAAACTCAATTTTACCGGAAAATTGGTGGTTATTTTGAGCGTGGCCGAGTGGTTAGAGCGTTGGACTCATAATCAAATGCATTCGTCTGTCGTGGGGTCGAGTCCCGGTTTCGGATCTCGGTATGTCTCCTTGTTTCCTTAAGCAAGAAACTTTGCTCTACTTTCTTCGAAGAACGTCACGGGCTAGGCTACAGCCGTTCGAAATAAGAGTAGGGGAACCTTCCCCGGCAACCGTGACCGTATGTCAAAATACGTCATCTACTCTAGGACCAGAGTGCATAGTCACTATACCTTCAAAAGTATATCATCTCTCTAGGACCAGAGAGCTCAGCTAGATGCTGAAAAGGCTTTGATGAAAATAACCGTAGAAGTAGAAGTAGAAGCCCCCCCCCCCCCCTTACGAGGGTAAACAATTTTAAGGCCCCACATCAGTCCCCTAACAAGTGTTTGTGAACGGTCTCTAAAGATACCTGCTCATTTGTTTCAAGTTTTGTTCAACATCTGTATCAAAAATGAACCAGGGCATTTGAACCTTGGAATTGTTTTAAAGTAAAGTCAAGTGGCCCAAGAAGAAAAAATCTTATAATCTTTCTTTGTAAAGTTGCTGGTTTTAGTTTTTAGTCTGGAATCATGATTGCATTTTATACTCCCGGAAATAGAGTTTAAAATAAAGTTGGTCTCATTTTAATCAACACCGTAATCTTGCAGTATCCCGGGAACAGTATATTTAGAGGATAAACAAAATATACAAATTTCAATGTTAACACTTGAATTGTTTCTTTATTATTTCCTTTCTAGTATCGAAAATGGTCCAATATTACCAGAAAAGAGAAGTCATTTCTGATTACTACATTGCTAGCATTATTTACAACACTTGGGCTCACTATAGACAGACTGTTTATGATCAACAGCGCCACAGATGATTTCACTTTTGCAATTTTACTTCTAGTTAATACAGGTACGTAGTAAAATATACCATAATGTCTTTAACTTGTGTAATACATTCACCTCCCCCTCCATTTTACAAAAATTACAGACAAAATGTCATTTTTACCACTTTTCTACCCTGCAAATTCTATTTCTTGAGTCATAATTGGTTACAATCTGCCTGCTTATATTCTATTACCATCATATTCCAGAAACAAATAGACATTATATTAATATTAAAATGTTCTACATTTTAGGTCCCTGAACCGGGCCCTGAACACAGTTTAGCCAAATCCATTTTTTTAAGTCAAAAACCTAATTTTTATCATTCTCTACGTTCATACAATTAACCCCTTTAGTTGGAAAAGAAGGAAAAATGATTAATTGTTTGACATTCATTTGGTCTGGGTTCCTTTTTGAAACAAAATCAAATGGTTCAGAAATAGTAGCAAAAACAAACAAAAAATAAGCACCCCACACACCCTAACAACCAAAAAGACACATAAAAAATGTTCTTAAACAAACCTTTTTTTTTTCTAAGTGAGCACATTGAAATTAATCTATAAACGTCCACATCAAATATTTAGAAGTATAGTCCCACCCATTGAATGAACAGGATACGTTTTGCCAATTTCTATCATTTAACCACCTAGTTTATTGCTCGGAACACTCATTTCATTATCAAATTACACTTAAGCTTCATACGCCCCATTAGGGTATATATAATATCACGCTAACGACCCTTCTGTCTGTCACCTTCGCAACAAAATGTGAAATTACGTGTAATGAAGAGCTTCCATGTTGGGATGGTTTTCTTAACTGTTATGTGTAACGTCACTCTAATAAACTTTTTGCCTGTCTCATTTTATTCTAGTTTTGAGAAAATTCAGAAAAACAGTCTTTATTTCGTAGGCAATTATAAAATAACATGTTGTGAGATAGCCCGGAATAAAAAGAGACAAGCAATTTTATTCTCAATAAGTCGCAGACTTCAGTTAGGCAATACTCATTTTGACTTTGTAGAACATGTTCAAGGTCATATGTATTTTTTTTTAAATTTACTTACAGCAGGTGTCCTTTATTCTAAAATCTGAATTTCGTCAAAATGTAAGATAGGCAGTTATTTTATGAGTCTGACGGTAAGGTTACTAAAGATGCAATATATGGAAGGGAAACTTCTTTAGTTCCATCTGAACCAATTTAGTCTTCATGTAATTTTTCTGTATCACACACTTTCTTTTCAGAATGTTGTACATTTAACTCTGCTTTTAAGGATACCATTAATTTTTCTTTTCAGTATTTTGTATGTACTACGTTATTCACTCCATTCTGAGGGAGCATCCACATGAATTGTTTGTGTTCGCCTTAAATCTGGTAGCTCTCATTGTGTACTGCGCGGCTAACTTCACAGAAACCCTGGAGTTAGGTTTAAGCTACGTGAAGCTAGTAAGTATTCTTATTTCTTGTACATTTTCGATCCGAAATATCGGCGATATTTTTCTTTGACACTAGTATTTTATAAGTATCAAAATGCGGAGAAGAACCTGTCTAGAACCGAATTGAGAATCCCAAGCTCAGGGAATCATTATACGATGAAGGGGTGTTTCCATAACCTGGTCCGATTTTAAATAACCTATAGAATTTGGCAGCTTGAACATGGTACATTTTCATTTGTCAAAGTAGCCGAATTTCGCCTTCCGACTTGCAAGAACTCAGCTTATGTACCACTGTAAACAATGTGTCGGTGTGAATCAGGTGGCGATTCACTGTAACATAGCTTTGAAAGAATTATAACTCAAGCTTGGATTCATACTCTCATACATTCGGTACCGATTGTATATTTGTGACGTCAAAATATATTCGGCATCGAATAAAAAGTATAAATCGGAGAATGATATATTTTGCTAGTGTCCAGATGTTGCCGGAGATCAATACGTGCTGAATCAATAATATCTCCGGATTACAAGCGGACTATTTAATCCGTTTTAACTCGGTATGGTCATCCAGTTTCATTCGGTGTCGAAGGATTTTGACGTCACAAATATACATTCGGTACCGAATGTATGAATCCACCATTATAGCAAATAGATTATGTTCCTGTCTTGTTTGTAGTCGATCAGTTCAATGTAGCTCAGCCTCTATTATCATGTTATATTTATATTTTCCCGCAGGTTCGTTTAATAGTACTTTGCCTAATCGGCCCATTTTCAATATGTCTTGGTATATACATTGGTATGAAGTATAGGAGATCGAGAAGAGTTATATTTCGAACAGTTGGAGCTAATATTCATTTACAAAGTAAGTGCATTTTATTTCAATAGATACTGAAATAATCTTACACAGAATTACTGTTCAGTTATCCCTGCTAAGATCTGCGATCGGCATGTTGAGAAGCCAAAATCGGGTATTAGATGCAGCCTACCGATGCTTTTAAAGTTCTCACTCATTTATTAACAATACTTTCTGAATGAAATAAAAACTAACTAATTGATTAGTTTTATAAGGTCAGATTAACCAATTTACCCAATAAGCAGCGTCAGTAAAACTATCTAGGATCCCAACAAAATCTCAGTACACATCCCGAAAATGTTGCCTTCTCAAACAGTCCTTCAGATCTTAACCAGCAATTCTTTTTCAATGTCTGTCTATTTATGCACTATCTTGTCCGTCTTGTCTTGTCTTGTCTTGTCTTCCATGTTTTGTATAGTTTTGTGCCGTAATGCCCTTGACCATGTTGACAACAATTTTCCTATTATATATCTTTCTGTAGGTGAGGCCAGATGTAAAGCTTCTTATGAATTTATTGGCCTCCCCGGAAATGTTTCAATTTACATTTAGCATAAATTTTTGATATTAATTTTCAGTTACTATCTTGTGTATTTCTAGTGCATTCAATTAATATGACACCATGTAGATCAAATTAATATTGTAAAATAATATTGTCATATCATTATCTACTAAATTTGTCTTAAATTATTTGTATAAAATCATAGCTGATAAGTTTATTTTGAAATTTGAAAATAAAATTCATGCAATTTGAGAATTGTTTTATGAATGATTGTGACTTGAGAAATGTTTAAATGAAATTGTATTGAATTGAATTCAGTTGCAAATATTGCATGTGTTACATTTTCATGTTATCATGACGATTATAAGAATATTTACCTTAAATTCATCCGAGAAATATTGAAATTTTCAGCAGGCTTTCTTATTTGCTTACTAAAACCGCCTTCAAAAGCTAGGATTTTCTTTGTAAGGAGGTAATATAATACCACTATACTTCTCATGTGAAAGTGTTTTATCGCAAAATCAACCTTATCTCTCTTCATGTTTTATTGGTTGAAGCTAAGTTGCTTACGAGTCTGATTTTCCAAAACATTTGTAAACATAAATGGACGACACAAAGCACTTGCATGGACTGATGAATGCAATTAATTTTCCATTAACTTCAGGTTAATAATCTCTGGAATCACCAGGGGAGATGCAGGAGAGTTTAGCCAAAAGGGGAGATGACCCACCCCCATTATCTCCAGTTAACGTATAATATCATTATCACTCCATATTTGTTTCACTGTAACAAAATAAATGGATAATTTCATACGCTATACCTTTAAAAGTGATTTGGACACGTTTTACCAATTTTTATAAAAAAATATATTATCTTGATTTTGCGGCTAGATATCTCTCGTCAGTTAAAGGTGTTTATGAGTAAATACTTTTGAGCTTGTGCAAAGAAAATAGTTCAAGTGGGTTTTGCCAAGAGATTGTATAGTTTGTGATTTGGTGCATATGAGGAGAGTTGAGCCATTAGGCTAGGGGACAGTTGACCATAGGAAATTCGTTTGTTATTTTGACAAAAATATTTTTAGTAGAATTATACCATAAACTTACTTAGAAGTAACCACAGTAACCACACTGATTTTATTTAACACCATTTTGGAATTAGAAATACCAAAACACACTTTTGGATAGACTGCAACAATTGGTGCAACGGTCACATTATATTAAGTAAGACAACCCTCCAAAGGTTTACTTCAGACATTTAGTTAAAGGATCCTACATTTCATCACTGCAAAATGGTGCAAAATGTAAAAAATGGCTCAACTCTCCTGCATCTGTCCTATAGACAAAAAAAAAAATAATTGGCCTAATGTAGCTTCAATTTATTTCTGAAATACGCACTGAGTCTCTAAGACACTGATTTTGAATTTTCAAGATGACAAAACCCAGGAATATCCGATGCTTCAACACTGAGAAAAAAAGGTGAGTCATTTTACTCACTTGATCCAGAGTGTGTTAGTATAAGTTAAAAATGACTCACTTTTTACAGTTTTTGAGTCATTTTGTCCGTGTACTGACATGACTCAAATCAAATGACTTACTGTTTATTTTCTGTGAAGTGAACCCATCAAGACCCTATGGGGATATTCATGTATAAATGATTCCTTTCCTTCTGTTCTTTTTTTCAGATCTTTGCGGCAATATGTTTTTATTTTCTGATTTGATCAAATTTGACTTACAGTTGCAGGTAAGTCCAGGAATAATCAAACAACAACGAGAACAGGTCTACCCACAAAGTAAAAACGCAGTATGTGCATTTATAAAGCATAGCAGGTACTTCCTATTAACATGCAATTTCACTTCAATCCACTCCCATGCTAGAAAGTTGTTATGTGCATAATGTTCGATATAGTAGATACTGCATTTATGTATGCAAGAGAATTGATCGTCTGCTTATTTGTGCAGGATTTGTCCAAGGGAAAGGAAGTATCTTGCAATTGATCTACATGCAAATACTGCGATTTTACTTTCTTGGGACAGAGTTATGGTGGCACGTACTCGACGAGCATGTGCAAAAATGCAGCAAATCAAGGGCTGCCAATGTAGGATTTGTTTAAGAAGGGGCCATTCAGTGTAATCTTTGAGTATAAGATACAAAAATCCTTATGTTAAATATTAGACGAAGAGGGCTGTCGTGAATGTTAATTTTTACCCATGAAGACCTCTTTATTAACTTAAAGACAGTAACAAAGGACACAAGGCCCAAGATCATTGAAGATAGAAAATAGGGGGAAATATGACATTGGGTGTAGAGAGGGAGAGGGGTTGTTGCGCAGGGTACTAAGTATATAAATTCATATTAGAGTTTTGTCATATAACTGCCAATCGTTGGTTGGTCACTGGCCCAAGATAAAAGATGCAGAAGAATGTTAGTGATGGCGTTAATCTTCCACACTAGGACGGATATCACAGACAAATTAGTCCAAATCAGTTTATTATCGATATAGCGATGTAGCTTGAAACATATAATGACAAATATACAGTTACATGTTTAATCAGGATCCCATCGGGATTTCTCAACATTTTAGTAATCATTTCATTGCACGATATAACTAGAATACACAATAGGAGACAACCCTGATGTATTCCCCGAATCCCTATGCACCTCCGTAGAAAGGATCTAAATATTACGTGTTTAATTCATTCAAGGAAATTTGGCATTGCCAAAAATCGTTGAACTCCTTGAATTCAATATCAACAGATCATAGCATATGTTACACTTTTCATATCATTAATACATGTACCTTTTATAAAGTGAAGTAATAGACACAACTGTCTCACCGAAACCTTGTAGTCGAATTATTTTCAATGAATGATTAATTTGAGATATGGGTAACTGGATAATTGGAACAAGGGTGGGAACAAGGCAAAACGATCTACTTAAAAATTCTGCTTAATGTTTGTAATACTGTCATTAGTCAAACTGAGAGATTACAATATTTTGAAATCCTATGCATACTTTTAAGCTATTTTTTGGTAACATAGCCTCCGAAGGTGGGGGGGGGGGGGGGTGCAACCCCCCCCCTAATTTTTTGGAACGGAACCCCCTATGAACTTGGTTTTGATAGGTATGATCCTCCCCATCCAACGATACCAAGATCATTAAAATCGGTCAAGGCGTTACGTAATTATGACGTCATAAAGTACTTTCGGATTGGAAAATCAGGCAAAATTGCATTATGGCAAAAATGGCCACCAAAATCAAAATTTTGCTGTAAATATTCTAAAAAACGGATTTTAGTCAAGTTTTTTTGCTAATTAAGAAGGGAAATGATGATTCTAACATGTCTTGTAAGTTTGAGTCTTATATAGCGTGCATACTTTTTTTTTTCAAAATGGCGACTTAAAAATTTCCGGGATTTCACCAATCCCCTACACCCCAACTTTGACGGCCTATCCTAACCCAACCTTACATAAAATGTTTCATCAAAATGACCGCAAAGAATGTAAAAGAGATTACTCAAATGCCTGGGGGGTTGTTGCTTCGGAAAATAAGAGTTAATCGGACATAAAATTGCCCGATGAAATGTCTGAAACACAGTTGACTACGGATTTGCACTGTTTTCACTCCAATTCGGACTGCATGACATAAGTAGCAATTTTCTGTTACTTATTATGGTGATGACAAACTCTTAAACTTATTTGTCTTGTGAATTTGCTACGACTTACATGTTTCAAGTCCAAGTTTTAATATTAATGACAACGCGTTGTTTTTTTTTCAGACCGGCATGTTAATTTTGGTGCTTGATGACGGAACCAACATAAACATCTACGAAAAAATCGTGATGGGCGTTGGCCTTCCATTGGGTATCATGTGGCATATTACGGGTTTCCTAGGGGTAAGGAGAGGTCTGTTAATTGTAGTAGATTAACAAATGTTAACATTAAACACTATAAAATCCAAGTTGATTTTATACAATCTTACAAACTTAACTTTTCCCTGAAAACAGTCTTTGGCCGGACAAAGGACAATATAATTGCCCACCGGAATAGACTCTAAAAAAAAAAATCTGGATAAAATTCAGTTTTTTAAGATTTTATAAAATCAATTTAGATTTTACTATGTTAAAATTTATTAAAAGAAAAAGTCAAAGATTTGAGTTAAATATGTTATTAACGGTAATACTGAAAGAGCTGATATTTGACAATTGGCCGTTTGGCACTAGAATCTACAAGTTTGTCAAAACCTCCTTTTACTTAAATATAACTTTAAACGACCGTGATCAGAGTATGTTTCTCATCACTTTAATAGTACCCAAAATAATACAATTAAGGAGACATTTAAGATCCCAAACAGCCATCCTACTGCAAGAGTAGCACAGGGTTTGGCTGGGTTTGGAGAAAAAAAACACAGAAAACAAAAATGACAATAAAGAAAATAAAATTGAGCAAAGGACCACTGGAAAACGTCAAAAGCATTATGAGTAAGGGCCATCTTGTGACGGAGAAAGGATGGTCAGTTTGTTGATGTCGTCCTTGATTTGTTTAAATTTGACGGGTTATATGACAAAATTTGAGAATGTGTCTACCTTAATTATCAGAGGGTAGCCTATTTTACCATGGCTTCCGATCTCAAAAGCGATAATATCACATTCAAAATTGTCTCAGGTCGCAGTAACTGAGTTTCAGGTATCATTTATAAATTATTGTTTTTCATATTTTTAAAAATCAATTTTCTTATTAACAATATTCTTTTTTCTCTTCAGATAAGATTTGAAAACAAAGTGTTTGTAGGCATCTTCTTATTAACGTCTTGGGTGTTGCCAGTTTATACAACTTACCAGTTCATTGATGTAAGTAGAAACACACAATGCAATCATATTATTATAGCCTACATGTTACACATGTTCGTCGATTTGGGGAGGGATGAGTTTTGAAGGGTTTGAGACATATCTCTCTTGTAACATACCTCAGATGGCCTTAAGGCTATTTTTGTGTGACATAAAACATTTAAATAGTTTACAAAATACGCCATTTATGATTTTTTTCCTCAATTTATTTTTAAACCTCTAATGGACCTAGTTCCCGTAAGACAACCTGTGCGTGCCAAAACGATTCGCTGTTTTATTCAAAATATCATGTTCCTCCCCATACTTTCAGGAATTGAAACATTTAGATATTGATACGGGAAAACACATTTGTTTTATTCTGCGGAATTCAAGTCGTGTGCACCATAAAGGCGCTTGTTAGAGTGATGTTGGTTTCTTCTTTAAACTAAATGTAATAGTATGAATCAATTGGGTATCTATACATGTAGATGAACACCTTGTAAAATAACATCTTGTAATTTTAGTCATAAAGAATAACTTAATGTAACCCCCCCCCCAAAAAAAAAAAAAAAAAGGGTTAAACACCGCTGAAACGGGTCAAAATACCTACATGTACACTATTTGCGATGGGAAATTCCCTGTTCACTAGTCGTAAAGACAAAGAGTTCTAGATGATCCCTGAATTAGAACGGCCAAAGCGAGGCTTCAGCTACGTCATCATTTCATGTGCGCGGCAAACACGGCAATGAACAAGGCAATGAATATATTCAGCTTCGCTGCGCACCACAGCGGTATGTACAAACGTCAATAACATTATCATCATTTGTCATCTAAGTTTTCGTAAAATTATGTTGCTGACTTTGTTTAAGACATGTTTTGAAGTAGTTCAATGGAATTTGCATATATGAAAATGACATTTTCACAGATTGACATTTATCGTAGATGCAAGAAAGGTTTTC
>JXSR01S012559.1:0-21815 GCA_000969725.1 Ophiothrix spiculata
CAATTGCCTATTAAAATAGAATGGGAAATCACCTAAAATTGCAAAATATGAATCTTTCAGAAAAAGTCCCTTTCTGTAGCAATCAAAGATTTCAATATTAAGCTTCTCTAATTAAACAATTAATAAACAAAAACAAACAATTCAGTTTCACATAACAATTCAAATAAACTTATAAGGTTTGTCCATGTGGTAACAACAAAAGTAGCCAAAATAAAACCAAAATCATCAACGATTCAAGTACAAAAATATTTATACGCAGTGATTTGGTCTTAATCAATCCTAATCAATCATTACTAGTCTCTTACACAATAACAGAGCCACCTGTTCACAATGTTGTAGAATACAAGTGATATGCTATGGATCTCGTAACAGAGTATGTTTGCTTGTTGCATACTTCAAGATTTATAGAGTATAGTTAGTATATAATATCTTCCAATGTAAAAATACCATGTACTTGAAAGTAAGGACTTCATAATAAATTGGGTCAGCTTTCAGCAAAAAGTAATCCTTTTTATATATTCACATGAATATTTTCTGTTCTATACTGTTGATTTGCACCATAAACTTATGTGACTTTGAACAAAATTTTCAACAAAGAGGTTATTGAACAACTCATCTCGCTTGATAGTGGTTTTTTGATATCCTTTACAAACCACCATCAGGAAAGATGTTCGCAAACTCCCTTGTCAAAGTTTGTCCCCCAGCTTTCAAAGTCGCCCAGGTTTAGATTAAGTTTTAAATTTTCAAGAAAAGTCTCCATTGCAAGAGATCACCATAATTAGATCTGTACAAGAATTGTGACCAATTTTCTCAAGGCTGGGCACCCGATTTCCCAGCAATTTTTATATAGAAGAGTTGCGAGTGGCATGTGCATCCATAAATGCAGAAGGTGCAATAACTCATCTACGCTGGTCCCCGGCCTCTTATGTCTTCAACAACTCCACACTGACATAAGACGCAGGTATCCGCTAATGAATCTAAGCACTTGATTGGCCCGTGCCCTGAAGGCAT
This sequence comes from Ophiothrix spiculata, assembly GCA_000969725.1. Lineage (NCBI taxonomy): Eukaryota > Metazoa > Echinodermata > Ophiuroidea > Amphilepidida > Ophiotrichidae > Ophiothrix > Ophiothrix spiculata. Next base: position 1,012 of record JXSR01S012559.1, read on the forward strand.
TTGTTTTCCGCGTCAAACACACAACATGCGTGACGCATTGGTGATTGCGCGAATGCTCGTAACACGTTGTTAAACGCGGGGCGCCATGCAGAGGTCGCGCATGTAAACATCGCCATTTTGTCAACCTCTTCACCTAAGCCTTCCAATCACGAACGTTTGCCGTGTAGTTTGATTGGGCGAGTGAGCTGTCAAGTTGTGTAATTCTACTGGTCAAAATTTTGACCAATTTTGATCAGCCAATACCTGCGGTGATGGGCAGTTTGAACCATATAGTGAAGCGCCCACATCGAGGGTACCAGCGTATAACTCATCCAACATGAGTGACATTCCAAGATGGCCGACAGCCCTTGAACTGCTATCAAAATGAGTACCAATTCCCCTTTATGAATTCCTTGGATGTAATATTACATTTTATATTTTTTATTTCAGGTTTAGCAACAGCAGCAGGTTGCCAGCTGGTAGCTAGTTGTGATATTGCAATAGCATCTGATGAGGCTCAGTTTGCTACACCAGGGTATATACTGACTTTTTTTATATGTTAGTTTGTGTAATATTGTTTTGGGGGACATGTTTGAACACATACTTGAAGTTGGAAGTCCTAAGAGTCTTGAAAATATGCTTGCATTTAAGACTACTGCATGAATGCTACAGTTGTGCTTTCAAGAGATAAATCTGCAAACAACAATATATATTGGGAGACAGGTTATGCACCTATCACTTGTAATTCCGGCCCCCGGGTACCCGGGCACTAGCGGGGAACTCGTCATGCTCGTGCGGGGAAGTTGTGCATGCTAATGTCCCCGCCAGGCGGGGAACGCGTGCGGGGATGCGGCAGTGGCTCGATGGTGACCATTTAGGCGGGGAATTTGACCGGGACGTAAATCTATGAAATTTGAGCCCTTTCCCTGTGGTATGGGGCCGGGACTTCGTCGGTGACTCAGATTTGAGGATGCCCCGCCCTACGGGGAAGTCGGCGGAGTGTTAGGCGGGGACTCGTCAAATTGTGATGAACGAGCTGGCGCGCAATCCCCGCTAGCACCCGGGGACCGGAGTTACAAGTGATAGGTGCATTAGCACAGCGTTTCTTCCCTCACCTTTCACCAATGCGTCCTGGGTTCGATTCCTGGTCGAACCTAGGTTGTATGTGGATTTGGTTGTTGATCCATACTCATCTCTGCAGGTTTTCTCCGAGCACATCCGTATCCACCTGCATCTAAACTAAAAATCCTTACCAATATTTCACACTACGGAGGCATCATTTGAATTTAAAGCATATGTACTATTGGGAGCAGCCTGACTTTCCGCCAATTATTATAAAAAAAAAATATTTATAGACCATGTTTGTGTGCCTAGATCCATTGCATGTCACTGTATGATATAAATATATAATTTGAAATCTGAAAATATTTCAACCATTTTCTTTTGAGATGAAAAAGAAGACCTTGAATTCCCCTCATATCCAGCCTGAGAAGTAATTTAACTTAATTGAATGCATTTTGGACTTAATTATTAAAAAGACATGAGAATTCCCAAATTTTGATAATTGTTCAACAAGAACTAATTCCTAAAGATAAAATGCAGATTTTGAGTGTGAGGGTTTTCAACATATTACAGTAAAACTATCAAGCTTGAAAACTATCCTTGCCACCTTTAGGAGGTGGAAATCAATTTCTGGAAAGTCCATTTTGGATGTAAGTGTTTTTGAATTGATAAAGACAGAAGGACAGCTTGAAACGCCATCAACTGGTTACCTGTCAATGTGAATGCATCAGAAAAAATAAAATAAATGAAATATTTCTATGTAAACTGTTTCGCAAAAATGTTAATAGGTTAATAAATGCGCATTTCATGTGTTGAGTGACATGAGACAAAATCAGTGCATGCGCAATCAATTTTGATGTGTCCAAGTCACGAGTCCCGTAAGGCAAAATGTATTGGACAGCAATCAAAATTAAAGGCAAGTGCATTGATTTTGTCTCATTTTACTAGCATAATGGAATGCAGATTTATTAATCATAGAAAAATAATATTGCATCTTTTGTGAAAAGAAATCAGGCTTATATATGACAATCAAAGTCCAAAACCTCTCTAAACTAAATTATATCATCACCCGACAAACACAATGAAACATTCATGCGCTCAAACCGGAATGCAACAAGCGCAGTGCATTGTGAATTTTCTATCAACTCCGTGGTATTACTCAGCGTATTTTATATTCTTCCGCATATTTTATATTCTTGCGTTCTTATTGGCCAAGTGACATGCAGATAAATTAGAGAATAAAAGATAAGATTTATTGTTTTGGTGCCCATTACTCAAAATAATGTAGGCCCATCCATTATGAGACGATAGATGACAGGCAAAACAATAAATCGCCATCTTTTATTCTCATTTTTATAGTCACAAATTTGACTCATTTATAAACCAAAACCGATGTAAATTATTGCCAAAAACTATAAACATTATCATTGGTAAAACGTACACCCCTATTCAAACATGTAATATTCCAAACCCAGTAAAGCTGTTCGCACCGGATGTGTGCGTATACCTGCATCGCGCCGTGATTTTGAACGCGTGGCTCCACTGCGTTTCACGCTGAACGCACTGTCATCTATCGTCGCATAATGAATTCCTTATTAGGAAGTAAAATTGCACTCAGTGACTAAGAATGATAGTTAATGGATAGCATTATTAGTACTATTGAAAACAAAGGTACATTGTAAGCCCGTATTCACAGGTTGACAGGGATATAATTTTGTCAGGTTTTTCAAAAATGTTGTTTCCTGACATTTAATATTATATTCAGTTAGGAAAAGATAAATGTTGAAAAACATCTGCAAAATACTGTATTTTCCAGTCTCGGATCCAGGGGGGGGGGAGCGGAAGGGGGAGGCGCCCCCCCCCCTGGAAATTGGAAAAATCCTGTAAATCAGCCTTATTTGGGTCAATTTTTGGTTATAAAAGGTGAAAAACACACTCTCCGCCCCCCGTAAAATTCATATCCTAGATCCGCGGCTGTTTTCCACAGATATGTTACCCCTACTACCCCTTTTAGAAGTATTGCTACATTGTTACAATAATCTTTAAATATGGTACTTACAATTGAGCTCTTATTTTCCCAGAAGTTGGTTTTTTCACTAATATGTCACCTACTACTAGTATTGCTAAGGATACCATGATCATTGACATTTTGGTGCCATTTAAAATCTGAAAGGGTTTGTTTTACGAAAACACCCCAAAATATTTTAGATGATCCTTTTGGTATGAAAATTCAATTAAATGATTAGAGTAAAGTTAAGCCTCTGATATCATTAAACTGTTACTTATGCATCATTATCATTTTGTGTTCTTTCTTTCACAGTGTAAATGTAGGCCTGTTTTGTTCTACACCAGGTGTTGCCTTAGGGAGAGCTGTTCCAAGGAAAGTAGCAATGGAAATGTTATTCACAGGGCACCCGATCTCTGCACTAGGTAAGGAAACAAGGAAGAGAAGCTATCGTGTGTTTCCCATCATGCATTGCTTCCTATGGGAAATGTTATTCAATCTCTGCACTAGGTAAGGAAACAAGGAAGAGAAGCTATCGTGTGTTTCCCATCATGCATTGCTTCCTATGGGAAATGTTATTCACAGGGCACCCTATTTCTGCACAATTAAGGTAAGGCATCAGGAAGAGAAGATGTCATGTGTATCCCATCATGCATTGCTTCCTATGGGAAATTTTATTCACAGGGCACCTGATCTCTGCACTAGGTAAGGCACCAGGAAGAGAAGATAGCGTGTGTATCCCATCATGCATTGCTTCCTGTGGGAAATGTTATTCACAGGGCACCCGATCTCCGCACCAGGTAAGGCATCAGGAAGAGAAGCTATCGTGTGTATCCCATAATGCATTGCTTCCTATGGGAAATGTTATTCACAGGGCACCCGATCTCTGCACTAGGTAAGGAAACGAGGAAGAGAAGATGTTGTGTGTTTCCCATCATGCATTGCTTTCTATGGGAAATGTTATTCACAGGGCACCCGATCTCTGCACTAGGTAAGGCACCAGGAAGAGAAGATAGCGTGTGTATTCCATAATGCATTGCTTTCTGTGGGAAATGTTATTCACAGGGCACCCGATCTCCACACCAGGTAAGGCATCAGGAAGAGAAGCTATCGTGTGTATCCAATCATGCATTGCTTCCTATGGGAAATGTTATTCACAGGGCACCCGATCTCCACACCAGGTAAGGCATCAGGAAGAGAAGCTATCGTGTGTATCCCATCATGCATTGCTTCCTATGGGACATGTTATTCACAGGGCACCTTATCTCTGCACAAGGTAAGGAACAAGGAAGAGAAGATGTCATGTGTATCCCATCATGCATTGCTTCCTATGGGAAATGTTATTCACAGGGCACCTGATCTCTGCACTAGGTAAAGCACCAGGATAGCGTGTGTATTCCATAATGCATTGCTTCCTATGGGAAATTTTGGACAGGAAGTCATGTGAGTAGTTATTGATGAAACATGCCCAAAATGCAAGATTACAACTAACTTTGATTTATGAGCATTTCATCTCTAATTACTCACACAAGTTCCCATACAAACAATCCCATAGGAAGCAATGCAAGATGGGATGCACACAAAATCTTATCTTGGCACCTGCACTGTTCACACAAATATATGTTATGATCTAAAAGAGACTTAAATTACCCCGTAGTAAAATAGTTATAGCCACTGAAGGACCTTAGTGTTTATTCGGCGATCCAATAATTTGCATTTATATTTGTTTTATATGTTCCAAACCATTAAATCACAAGTTTGAACCCTGCTTAGGCTAGCAGGTTGTCTCCTTGGACGAGACATTTAATCTTGATTACTTCATTGAGAAAATTGCATTGGGAAGCTGTTAGGAGAATATAATGGTGCCATCTAGCTAAGGCACAATTATTGTAATGACTTCGTCATTAATAAATTTAATTAAAATACTACTTTAAAAATACTCACAAATGTTATTAATCATGTCAAAAGGTGTATATGAATAGCACTAAACACGCATGCACAAGTACTGATTTTGATAACTTTTAGAGCTACAAATAGGTTTTTTTTCCAAAGGAACTCTTCACAGATTTTCTTAAAGGGGCAATTCATGATCCACTTTTCATCCTCAAGGTCACCTCTTCCAAAACAAGTTTTTTTTAGCTAAAAAGAATGCTTGACTGGTATGTGTTACAAACTTAAAACAATTCTTGCAAATGTGCTTTTGAGAAAAGTGAGAAAGCGTCTTGTTTTCTAATTTACTGTTGGGGCCATAGATTTAAAGGGGAGATACCAGACATGTCCGCCATTTTTATCCGGCATGGAGACAAAATTGGGGGTATTCGGGTTTGACCGACAGCTTGCCGATGAGGCATCGCACCGTGTCATAATGCGCGAATATTGAAACACGCACACACGCTTTGCGTGAAGGTTGGCGTATCATTCGCGTAAATTATTATTTGCGCAGGTTGTCTGTACGCGTAACCAAGTCTCGGCTGTCGAAGTTGATTTTCCCGGGAACCGAGTGGACCCGAATACCCCCAATTTGAGCTCCATGGCTGACGACGCCATTACATGGGCTGGTATACAAAGCCTGGTATCTCCCCTTTAAATCTATGGTTGGGGCACTCAGAGTAATTATAAAACAGTAGCCTTTGGGTATTTTTAAATGCTGAAAAGTTTGTAACTTGAAAACACATGATTAGAATCAAGTGAAAATAAGAATATGTTGCTTCTTTTTATTTAGCTATAGAAAAGATGTGGTTTTCATCTCAACAGAATCATGAATTGCAAGGGTACAACTATTTTAAGTCGACCTGTTGGGTTCCAACCAATCAACTGTCTTTAATTTATCAATTTTGTGAAAAAAAAATGAATCGCAACAAAAAGATTTGCTTAATCTTTGATTGTCAATTGGTCTATCATGACAAAATATGAGCTTTTTATTTTGATGATGAAGAGCTTTGTAGACCTTGATCATTTACACTAAGCTTATAATTTGAAGATTATTTCTCTGTTTTTTTGCTTTTGAACCGTCATCCAGAGTTACAATGAATGCATGATCTAAAAAAATCAAGGCATTCTCTTTTGATAGTCTGTGACAACTTTCTTGTTTTTGGCTTGAGGCAAGCTGTGTAGTACAGCCTATCACATAACAGCCATTTGTGCATAAATTGAAAAATACAAATGGTGCTTGAAAAAACAGATATGTTTTATTCCATGAAAGAAACCTTTTGGAATTAAATTTATGAAAATCGCACTGTTCAGATCAGAGAAATCAAACGGTATATTTTGTTTGTTTACATGGTTACGATTTGTAAACATATCTTCAAACATCATTTTTGTGCGACTTCGGGAAGTGTTTATAATAGGTAAATTTATTATAAATATCCTTTGTCATGTCTGTGGAGTGATGTAGTTCGTATCTGATAATTTTGATCATTTTTTGGGAAATTGGGTATGTGCAATTATGCGACAGGTTTGATTACAGACCAGTCCCCCAATCTATATTTAGTGGTGGTTGATTTAGTCTTAGACTTACGCATTTGCCCTCTACATCCCACTCTTATTTATCTTTCTTGTTATTTTTTCAGCTGCCTTACAGCATGGCCTTATTAGTAGGATAGTACCTCACAAGACACTAGAGAAGGAGGTAGGTGAAAGTGTAGCTTCTGTCTAATGAATTTTAAAGGAATGCTTCAAGACTATTTTCAAGTTTAAGTTTAATATTGTTTGTCAGCAGTGTTTTCCCCAGGAATTCGGAAGCCTCTAAACGTTTGATATTATAAGAATTTGATTTTGGCAATTGTTGCTTATTAAAGGGTATATGCCAAGGAAAAACAAAGTCATTTTGTATACATTTCTCATCTCAAACCTAAGTAAAAAAATCCAAATAAAATTTAAATTGTGTACAAATAACAAATTACGAACATACAAAAGTTTTAAATACATTAAACTTTAAGCTTACATGAAACCCTCAATGACGCATATAAGAGTTACCCAAAAATACCTGGATATAAGGAATTAAAGGTCTTTCAGAAACCATTAATTTACCTAACACAATAGTTGGCCATTCAAGTATTATTGCTGCGCATAACCCATATCTGCAGCTATCATGCATGGCGGGGTTTTTAATACCTTACAATTACCATGCTCGTAATTGTATAATATATGAATCAATCAAATGTCCTATGGACAATCAATACTCAATAATTTTAAAAAAACCAAGCTTACTATCAGGGTATCTTAGTGCACTGTATCAGTCAATGAATTTTGAAAAATAGCAGGTGTGCTACAAATCACACTTCTGGAATTAGTTAGGTGAGCTACAGGTGTACCATTAATTGCACTCGGTAAAGATTTTAGGTGTGCCATTTTTTGCACTCGGTAAAAGGTTCAGGTGGGCTATCTGAATGAGTGTCCTTTAGTATGCAGTAGAAGCATTGATGGTTAAACAATCCAGACTACCGTACTTCTTTTTAATAGATGGGCTTTAGTAACCTTGTAAATATACTATCGGTCATCTCTAGAACTATTCTAAAATCTGTAGACCGAACTGTTATACTATTCACAATTTGTTGTTTGGGTTTGTTCAGTTTAATTTTAATAAAACGTCACATCAGTCAGTATAAATAGATTCATGAAAATCAAGATTCATGTACTTTTCTCCCAATTGCCGGTACCGACTTGAAGACTGACAACTAAGTGTCAAGTTCCTTCAATTTGAATAGCAAGACCTTTTAAGCAGATTTAAAGAACAATAATTCATAAAGAACTATAATATAGATAACCAAAGATTGTGGCTCTTCTATCATAAAAATAAGCTTCAGATGAATTCTGTGTATATCACAACGGGTACTTTACAGGATGTTGAATGTTATGAGGATGAAATAATAAAACAAGATGTACTCATGATGTTCATTCAAGCAATTGAACCTGAAAAAAAAAACCATTTTGTTAAGTCTAAGTTTACTCAAAACATTATGTTTCAAGTTCAAAGAACATGGAATCTCATCAACATCCCCTGCTTCATGAGTACAACCAAATTACACACCTACATGTAAAAAAAAGTATGTTTCTGTTAACAACGAACATTTTTTCGGTTTTGGTTTTACTATTATCTCAATTTTTATCAACAAAATAAATTGTCTTAAATTGGCCAAGACAATTTCATGTAAACTTTAAAAGTTGAGAATTAATTTGTAGACTCTCTTAAAATGTTGGCAACGTATTTTTACTACAACATACTATCATATTTAAAAGAGTTTAATCAAGTCTGCTCTCACTTGTTTTGTCTCAGCTAGGTTGTTGATACTTGTGCAATGATGTTGTTTAAAACAATCTTTATTGAGTGCATACTTTACTAACCACAACATGTTCGTCAATAGCAGAAATGGACTTTATTTCCTATTTCTTAATTCTATTTTTAAAGTTGATTTCAAGTTTATTTGTTTATCAGAATTTGTTGGTGTTTACCTGTCATTTAAAACGTGTGTAGCATTGTCCTGCCTCTTCATTCACAAGAATATAGAATGTATTACAATTAGCCAATGAAATTACTTTGAACGGACATAAATTATTGAGATTTATTTTATCGACAGGAAGTTGTCATTAGCTCCGCCCACGTAAGTGATGTCTTGAAATACATCGTTCGTTCGAAACAGATCACAAATCGATCGTATTGTTCTGTACATTGTCATTTGATTGTAAACTACTTTTCATTTTGATCTTTATGCAGTTCTATTTGTAAAAGAAAAATGAGAACATTCAAGAGTGAACTAACATGCTTTATTTTGTTTATCACGACGAGTACGACGGCATGATTCTGATGCAATTCAGGTTGTAACTTATTGGCATACATGTTGTTTTGACTGAGCGGAAATTTCCCACGCTGATGTATGGCTCAAGTATAAGCAGGAACATAAGATCAGTATCACGGTCAAACCAATTATAGATCAAGGTCAAACACACTCTCTAAAAATATCTAGAAGAGTTTAAACTGGTATTTGATCAGTAAACTTTGGCAATTTTATCGCAGCGAAAATTAATCACCATCACCATTCACAGGCTAGACTCCCACATCCCTGCTCCGATGTACAGAGATGGCCGTCAATCAGATGTGCTAAATAACATATTAAATTGTCGCAAACAACCAATCAGCAAGCAGAAAAAGTGTAAGGGTCATGACCTTTTATTTTTTTTTTTTTATTCAAGTTGATTTATGCTACGCAAACTTCCGGGAACCACTTCAACTTGCGAAAGTGACAAGGTGCGCTATAAATCGCACTCGGTAAAGTGATTTAAGGTGCGCGCTATCGCACTCGCGCGCCTTAAAATTCATTGACTGTGTAACTCTTATATACGTCATATACGAGGGTGGGGTTTAGAAATCAGTCGGTATATTATAACGTATTTATCAGTATAATTTACTATTTATGCATAATTTAAATTTAATAATGGTGTTTTTCACTTAGTTTAATGGTAACAAATTCATATAAAACTACTTGTTTTTTTCTTTGCATATAACCTTTAAGAATTTCATAGGGTATCCTTAACCTACCCAATCCCCGTCAAGGGCATGTAGGGGTCGTTGTGGCCCTTTCTGATCCCTGAGCCACTTGAAAGAAGATAGGTAAAAAATTTCAAATTTGAACCAAAAATCTCAAATCGTCTATGTTGCTGAACATGGCAATTCAGTTCGGCGGAACTCACAATTCGGATACTCACATACGTAACCGAATTTAGATACTCCGTATCAAAATTCTGATACCCGTATCTGAATTTGGATTAAAATCAGCTGAAACTGGATATCAGCTGAAATTAATATTCAGCTTCGCCGCGCACCATACCGGTATGTATAAAAGTCAATAACATTAGCATCATTTGTCATCTAAATTCTAAGAAAGTTTTGGTCAAATTATTTTGCCTTCTGTGATAAGGAGCTATCAGGACATGTTTCAATTAAAGCTGTTCCGCTGGAATTGCACAGATGGAAATGACATTTCCACAGATACATTTATCATAGATGCAAGAAAGATGTTCTACATGTACTTGCCAACTTGTGCTATCGACTTGTTTCCTGCGCCACGACAGGCGTATCAGAATTCGGATACCCGTCCATATCCTAATTCTGATACGCGTACGTATCACAATTTACGTGGGTATCCAAATTCAGATACGTATCCGAATTGTGAGTTCCACCGGCCGAACTGAATTGTCAAACCAAGCTATCCCCAAGCTGCTTCATTCAGTGGTGTTATTGTCTGTCTTTGAGTAGTATTAGTAAGTGAGGTTGATATCTGATTTTGATTTGCAGACATTGGCTATAGCCGAGAGGATAGTAGAATCCAGTAGGTCTGTCATCTCTCTGGGCAAGGCCTGTTTCAATAGTCAGATAACCAAAGACAGGAATGCAGCATACAAGTAAGTCAATTACTGTCATCTCTTTGGGCAAGGCCTGTTTCAATAGTCAGATAACCAAAGACAGGAATGCAGCATACAAGTAAGTCAATTACTGTCATCTCTTTGGGCAAGGCCTGTTTCTATAGTCAGATAACCAAAGACAGGAATGCAGCATACAAGTAAGTCAATTAGGCCAAAAAAAATAAATTGTTTGTTTGCCCTCCAGTGGAAAAATTAAAATTTTGGGTCGGTCGGTCGGTTGATCTTTTTTCTTTTTGTTTTTTTACTCTTCACATATAGTTTAAAGACTGATGTCATTCCATGGATTTTATCGTGAATACCAACTAAAGGGGCTTAATCAAAGATTTTGGGTCATTCTTTAGAGGAAATATGCATTTTATACTACTAAATGTGACTTTATACCGCTAAATTTTACGTTTTACATCGAAAATATTGAATTTTCATATTTAACATGATTGAAGAAATAAAAAACACCTAAAATCGCGACCCAAATTTTTGCAATTTTTGGGGTCGGTCGCGGAGGGCAAACAAACTTTTTTTTTAGGCCTTACAAAGAATTTAAAAATGATAATCAGTTCTCATTTTGACAAGAGTGTTTTACCCATGGAATACCTGTGATCTTGATTGGCAGGGGTGTCATCCATGGAGGGTGAATTATTAGTTATTTGGTGAAGCGGGGGTATGGGAAATTATCGCCTGCGAAGTGTCATATCCAGGCAAAGCGCAGGTTATGTCACTGAGTGGGAGGTAATTTCCTATATCATACCTCCCGATTCACCAAATAACTAATTTATTATACCACTAAGACAATCTTTATTTATCAAATTATTTATTTTTCTGCAACTTTTTTAGCTTTTTATTTCACAGAAATCAATGATGAATGTTTTACTCTGCTCTACATTATGCTGGGCATCCCTATGAATTTAAAATTAAACTTTCAATACCCACTCAATGCATCTCGATGTGCTCAGTGACAGGATACAATGCGTCTTAACAGAATCTCCCTTTTTAATTCATTGGTCATTTCTGCTCCAACTTCAACACTACCAAATTGCTCTCGTTGGTTTCAAATACCATTTGAAACAGAGTATTTTAGAGGCTTGGTTAAGGTACTAGACTGCTCATCAGTGTTTAGATATTCTTTGTGTATGGTTACAGTATATGTAAAAAAGAATCCTTTAAAGCAATACTGTAAGATCCTATTAACAGGTACCCATTGTCCCCTGTGACTTTTGATTTTTTTTAATTGATTTAAAAAAATTATAGATATTGACACCTAAACAATGTTGCCTATTATTGCACAAATTTCCATTTGTTGAATTTGGGATCCATAATATGGTTCATGTATTAACAGAGGAAGGTGCATGTGTGCATTTACTTCATGATAGAAAGCATGTTCATGGATGCCTTTAGCTATATCATACTATATTTGCTGCCTTTTTAAACTGTATGAATTAATTAATTTTTATAGGGGAACCAATTTTCTCCGCCATCTTGTATCGCTCATGGAGCAGAGTTATTGTACCTCCGGATTTATTCGGAATTTGGCCCGATATCCAGGCAGATTGCGTAAATCTTCACTTGACGCATATCCAGCGAGTACATTTTGTTTCACGCGCAAACGTGTCTGCGTTTCAAGTAGCCTGCATTGCGACTTACTCTAATTAAAGTACGCCAATTTTTCTGCTGATCCGTTGCGAAGACTCTTGGAAGTGTGGCACGAGGAGCTGCTATATGCTGGAGGTACAATAACTCACCCTCCATGAGCGACAATCAATGATGGCTGCCGTCCCATAGGATTTACACGGCGGTGAAATGAAAATGGCGGCGAGTTCCAGTTCCCCTTTAAAAATTCCTTGGTATTAATTCAAAACATTTTTGAACCAAATCTTTTAAATATTGCTTTAAGAGTGTTCTTCCTCCCATTTTTTTAAAATTAGATTGCTTTGTTAACCTTTAATACAAGCAAAGTAAAATCACCCTTAAAAGTTACAACTCATGGTTTTGAATATTGATGAAATGCATTTAATAATAATATTGTTTGCTTACAGACAAGCTGGTAATGTGATGGTGGAGAATTTGACACTCAAAGATGGACAAGAAGGAATCAAAGCATTTGTGGAGAAAAGGAAACCGACATGGACCCATACTTTTGACAAGTAGCAACAACGAAGCATTCGTGCCTGAAACAGATACTGACGTGGAGCTGCACATTTGACAAAAAGTAACACAGTTACTGATAGTGGTGTAGCATTGATACAAATCGGAAACATTTCATGAGAATTTATATATCACTACTTTGGAAACTGGAAATCAACATGAAGTAGTTTATATTCATACAGGGTTTTATAATATTTTTAAATATACATATGGATTACATCATTCTTCAGTCATACTGATTTGGACAGAATGACGGGTAAACTATTCAGTTATATTTAAATGCACGTTTTGGCATGCAAGTAACCAATTTTGAAATCTAACAAGATATTTTATACAATTCAATGTAAATATCATGTCATTTTGAGATTGAATTTACCATAGCAAAATTAATTAACCATTTTTAGATACCCTTTCATTTCGGCTTGCTTTGCATTTCAAAAGACAGCAATGGTTTTTGAGATGATAACTAGCCTTTAAAATGATGCAGTCTATCAAAACTGTTGCCCGTATCTAAAAAAAAAAATGAAAGACAAATCGCAAACCTTTGCTACACCACTGATGATTGACTAACAATGGCTACTAACACAATTATGATTATCATACATGATAATGTCAACTCTAAATACTGTTTTATATTTGTAATGCTAAATTCAAATGGTTCCCCTTGCAATATCATACAGAAGTTATGGGAATACAAATTGTTCCGTATCAATTGAGAGCATTGCCTTTCTTTACTGTGAAATTGTTATAGGGCTACTCTTTGGGGTGGTCAGAAATGTCATGAAACGTTACATATGCAATGCATTCTTGAACTTGAACATAATCATGGAACCAGTTTCTTGGGTGGTTTCAGGTTCTTTCGCATGGTAAAACGTTCCCTTATTGAATTAAAATATTTTTCATTCCAAAATAGACAATAACAGATGAAATTTACACATTTTTGTAAAATCACAGATTATAGCTATTTTTGTGGTGCTTAACCAATTTGTTAAGGTTGCTGTATAAAAAGGCAAAGTAGCTTCCTAATAGACCTGTGAAAAAACCACAGCAAGTTCAAGGACGAAGTATTTAAGTTTTTCGTATGACATTTGTGACAATCGTAAAGAATAATATTTGCAGCCTGCTTTCTTGGACAGCTCTCTGTACATGGACATCAAGAGTTGTGACAAATGTATGCAGTTTGCAGATACATGATATAGTTCATTATTGAATTAAGTGGAGGTATGGTATTGGATGTTATTGGGTGTGAACTAGTGTCATAGATAATTTTTGAAACCATATTGATGCTCAATAAGCGTTAATGCTCAAATGAATTATTCATTTTTTTGTTTATTTATTTTAATGCAATTTGTAAGCTTTTGATTCATTTCATAAAAGTTGACCAATCTTTTGATGAATGTTTCATTTGACATTAACTGTGCAACCCTATGAATTTAAAATTCAATGTTTTGATGCATTCAGAGACATCATTATGATGCAACCTGATGCACTCAGGGTATGATACAAAATGTATCCCGCTAAAATTTTTTCCCTTACCTGTGCGATAAAGGTTCTGATAAATTATAGTAATGGTGCTTGTACAGCGCAATTCCAAACATGATAATGGGGCTTGCACATTTTTACAGCACCAGAAGCTATGTTTGGTAGCAGTGCTGAACATGAAATCAAGCATTTGATAGATTTTAAAAAGTATATTTTAACACTAATGACCAAAATTCAAACCAACATCTCCCTAAAACTTTAAAATTGGAGAGACATTTTGGTATGTACAGCCCGATGTACAGCTGTGCCTGCTATTGACAATATTTTCCCAACTCATGGCGAGACCAATAAATGATAAATCTGTGTATTGGACTACAAACAGAATCTAATTTTATCATTATGTTCTAAGAATCTTGTGTCCTATATCACTATGCACATTATGGGTAAACAATCTTTTGCCCTATGTACCTACACAGATACGGTTAAAAAAATCCCCCAATGGCCTGTGAAATTCAGGTTTTATTGATTCAAATATCATAATATGATGAACTTATCAACACAATTCTAGGGTACCTACCCAAAGCATTCTCTTCATGCTGTTCCACGAGTTTCTTACACACTTTATCAGATGAGGAGCATCATTGAGTAGGTAGAGCTGGCGATTATTGCAATATGGATTTGGGTCCTTGTAAATGGGTGCTTGTAGGGTTGAGGCCATGCATGTCGTAACATTTGCGATTAGTTGCAGCCCCATCACATGTAACGGCCACAACTTTCAGGCCCACCAGTTTCTAGTATTTCAATGGCCTGCCACAACAGTAAAAAAATCTCATATCCTCTTGTCGACGATGTGTGGAAATGGGCCAAGGGATAAGTGAAATTCCAGAATAGACAGCGTATCTGAAAAACCAACATGTGGTGGGCAAGACTTTCTTTTGGTTTCCCTCTCTCCTGCAGATTGTCCTCATATTGCCTCAGCTCATCTTCTGTTTTGCCCAATTTGGTGAATCCTACTAACTGGCCAGTATTTTTTTTATACAAGACCACTTTGAACTTTCATTTCGTCATGGACAATTACAACAAAATTCTGATGCTCTTCCCTTTCTGTAATACGCAATTCACTGCACATCTGTTTGGCTGCATCTAATGTATATATATCCGCTACGTTGGTCAGCCCAATGTACCGTGCGTGTCAAAAAAACTGCAATAATTAGATGGAAGCCATATTGTAAGAACAAAAGTAATTTCGAACAAATAATAATAGTTTCTAAATAGGTCATGGATTAAGCTTTCAAACGATGAAAAAATGGTGGAAATTGACAAAGGCGTTGCAAAGATATCCCTATTTGATAAATATGGTATGAAAACACTTCTGTCCAAATGAGCATGCTTCTTCGAACGAGTACCAATATTGGATTAAATTTCTTGCCAACACCTCTTGAATAATAACACAAACGAATTACCTTGCTCCAGTGATCTGAAAGTTACCTCGTCTTAATCTATTAATTTACATTTAAAAGATGATTTAGGCGGTCTTTTAAGTGCAAAACGACATGTGTGGACTCTTAGAAGAGATGGCTTATCAATCAGTCATGCTCAAAAAGCCTCGAGATCAGATCACTAACGAGCAACGTGCTCTAATTGCTGAGGTTTATTTACAACCAAATCTCATCAAGAATTTGAACGGAGATTCCGGGATGCATTCCCCCAATCGCGTTTACTATGTGCATCCACTATCTAATAATAGAATTCAGGCGGATTCAAAGGAACAGTCATAACCCAAATAAAAAGAGAACTTGAAGACCGCGAACGGCAAGAAGCAGAATAAATGTCAACCGCGTTTTTCAAATATTGACAAGGGATCCAGAAGTGAGTTCGCGAAAATATCCCCTGCCCAATGTGTCCTATAGTCCAGGTATAACCGAATATTGAATTTTCAGGGCCACCAATTCTCAAACGGCCTTTTATCAAGGCACCCAAAAACAAAAGAGAAAAGGATAATGTCATAATTGTGTCCTCCATAAATAAAACATATGCACGACAGTTGGACAGAACTGTTTTTATGCCTTCCTATTCAAATAAGTGTATCTCTACGACGCCTTTATCAATTTTCCTCCATTCTTTCACCATTTTAAAGGTAAATCTATGATCTATTTAGATATATACATTTCATGTTCATGATATTTCTTGCTCTTAAAATATGGCTTTCATTTAACTATTGCAGTTTTTTTGACTCACTCGGTATGTATGACCTCAGTGTTGAATCATGAGGCAATTTAAGGACACCTGAATTGCGAATGTTCTCATATGCTTTGTGCGATGACATCCGAAGATTGATGCACCACTTAATAATCATTGGATGCCATCGCATGCCTCTTCTGTCGTCCATTTCAAGCGCCTTTACTTGCTGTTCCCAAAACAGTCTACCAAGTCTACCAGGGAATTGCTGGTTGATATTGGTTAATTGATTGTCGCCAACATCCAATGCGACATCTTGCACAATCTGCTGGAGTTTGCTCTCCAGCAGCCTATTTACACGCTGCTTGCCAAGTTTGATGACTTTTAATTGACATGTTTTGTGATCGTTCTAACAGTTCATCATGAAGCAGAGCTGTAAGTGGAGTTCTGCTGTCTTTCAATTCATGTCTTAAGTTTGCCTTATAGACTTGAGCAAATCATTGCAGTTGCCACACCTTGAACCTTGTACTCCTTCGGCAAAAATCAGTTAACACTTGTTATGGCAGAGGGTTTCGTTAGAAATGGAACCATTCTGTAGTGATATCCTACTCTCCTTAACAAAGCATACATATTTTGTATATGTAATCCCCTCACACACAGAAATGTGATCAACAAAATGAAGGAGGTCTACAGCTACATCCTGTGATGGTAGTTTGAGAGGAAACTGGTGAAGTTTCACATTTCTTCCATGTATTCTGAGAATCCATGATCCATCCTTCGAAATTGTTAGAGATTTGATGATATCTGGATCTCGAATATGTGGTGCAGCTGCTGACATCTTCATGTATACATGGTGATCTGATTTTGTCATAGTAAGCCAATTGTCTGGAGGTGATGGAAAATCAAAATGTGGGCTGTACGACAACAGTTGGGAAGCTGGCAGTTGTTGTGTAGCACGATGCACTGGTGGTGATAGGAGATGAAATGGTGTTGTTGGCAACATTGGTCTCCAAGGTCTGTGCATGGCCTATGATAGGAAGAAAAATAATAACGAAATAATAAATCACAGTGCTAATAGAGACACCAATACACTTAAAGCAATACTATAAAGTGTTAAAAATGAAGCGCCCCCTGTCACCAGTGACTTTTGATTTTTGGGGGGCTTATTGGATATGTTTTTAGTAGATATGAATACCCTCCACACAATTTGGCTTAAATATGCCTACTTTTTCTGTTATGGCAATTTGTTGAATTAAATTTGGGATTCCGAATTTAATTCCACATGTATTAGTATAGGAAAGGATGCATGTGCCTTTTATCCATATTTTGATAGCAAAACAATTTTTGACAAATACACTTGAAAACACTTTTAGATAGATAAATAGACAAAATAATTTTTTTTTGAAAAATCATAATTTTTTGAAGTCACCAAAATGTGGGAGGTGACCAAAGCAAAACAATGACGACATATTAAAGTTTTCCACAAAAAAAAAAGATCTTATGTACACCATGCACCAGAATATGTGCAGTATAAAATATCAGTCATTCTGTAGTGTAAAAATATCAAAGGCCTATTATCATTGAATGCAGTGGATTTAATTTGTGCAAATGATTAGCAATGTATAACAATAATTGCTAGTACCTAATTGATTCATAAACCATTAGTCTTAGTAGGTTTCACATTAGTGAAAAATTGCAGCTACGTGAGAGTTTCATATAACACAATCTCCGACTTTGATTAAAACACTACACATCAATTTTATCATTTATGATTTTATGGTGCAGGACCAATTTCATACTTTTGTGAATTGTGATTCATCATGAAGACACTAGTTAACCATAGATTTTTAATGATCTATGATTTTATCTTTTTCTTGGGGACAATTTACAACAGATCTGAACTAACCTAATGTCAATGCTCCTCTGCCAAGTTAACATGCTTGCACATATCATCAAGTCAATTGGAATAAATGGAACATTTCTGACACTATCAGGCTTCAAATAATATAATAGAGATGTAACTTACATCTGGGCTTCTATATGATACCAAACATTATTACCCACAACATCACTAAGCAGGTCATAGTTTACTCCACAGTGAATTTTACTTCACAAAATACTGGAGAGGAACAGTTGAAAGTGGAAAATTGAACAGAGGAAAATTGAAATGAACAGTCAAATTGTTTATTATGTAAATCTTAGATTCAGTTAGGTCTGTCGTTGTTGTTATACATTTTTCGGTGAAAAAATGAAAATTCTGAATCCAAGCGGACACTCCGTTATGTACAAAAGTCTGAAATTAGATTCATCCCTGTATAATTCAATAAAAGCATATTTCTTGGCAAGTTTGTTTATTAAGTTTATTATGTAGAAACAAGTTAAATTAGATTTCACATCCCTGTATAATTCAATAAAAGTTCATTTCGTGGCAGGTTTGTTTATTTAAGGTAATCTTTGTTTGCTACAGTTAATGCATCTGCTGTTAATGCATCTGCTGTGAATTCCGAACTCATGCATTTTCTTTATGTGGTCTTCTGATAGGTGTAACTGAGCAGGCACAACTATTGAAAAAACTTGCGCTCTTTGGTCTTTCCTATGGAAGCATGACATGTCAAAATCATAATAAGTGTTTGTGAGAAACATGTGCCTTGACAACATTCCACTTATTGTCTGCTTATCTGTCAAGAGTATCAGGTCATTAGGAGCTTCTTCGGATCATTTCATCTTGACAGCCTGAACAAATCTTTATTTTCCCTGTTCTCCGAGTAATTTCAATGGGTTGCTTGTTCCTTTCATCCACCTGTCTTTTAGTAAGTGGAGGCAAATCTGCCCTTACTTTAGCTGTACTACAGCTTTCATTGTTTTCTCCTTATTATTTGCTTCTTGATAGGATACTCCTTGTTTTGAAGCGCCTTTGTTATTGTTTGCACGTCCAGACTCTTTCTTTTGCTTGGATTTAGAAGTGATCGTAGTATTGGAACGTCCAATGTCCGTACAGCGCCGAGACCGGTGATCGAACCCGCAACAGTCTTGGGCTCATTGGTGCAAATCGAGGGAATTACCACAGCACTACCTGCTTCCCAAAGCAGGTACTAGGCCAATTAGTGAACACAAATCAATCTGAAAGTAAACTTATGCTTCATCCCAAAAATATTGTTTGAAGGGGCAGATGATGATTGCAGTATATTTGATACAAAAATGGTACACTTAACATGCCTTGAGCTTATGCGCCCACTGACAGTACATAAAGTACAGAATTTATAAGTGTGAACGCCCCATAATACGCCGTCTTTCACATTTTCCTTTCACCTGGTTAATCCACTCCTGGATCAATGGTTGAGTGTGTCTTAAAAAGATGTCACATCGTAATGTTAATGGGAATAAACACCAACAATGTTCTTATACATTTCCGGTGCAAAAATGAAAATCCTGAAACCAAGCAGACACTCAGTTATGTAGAAACGTGTTAAATTAGATTTCACATCCCTGTATAATTCAATAAAAGTTCATTTCAAGGCAAGTTTGTTTATTTAAGGTAATCTTTGTTTGCTACAGACAATGCATCTGCTGTGAATTCTGAACTCATGCATTTTCTTTATGTGGTCATCTGATAGGTGTAACTGATCGGGCACAACTATTGAAAAAACTTGCGCTCTTTGAGTCTTTCCTATGCAAGCATGACATGTCAAAATCATAATAAGTGTTTGTGAGAAACATATGCCTTGACCACATTCCACCTATTGTCATCTTATACTCCATGTAGTCCTTCTTCAAGAGTATCAGGTCATTTGTTAAGATCAGTTTCTCGCTTGTCGTAGTGGGACTTGTGGTGGATTTTTTCTTTGACGTGTGCGTTCCCTGTGAATCTGTTGCAACTGACAGTGTCACGTGTCTCGCATCACATGCTGCAAAAAAAAAGAAGAAACATTCTTAGTTCGTCTCCAGCAGATGTGACGCCTTTTGCTCTGGGCAAATTAAGATAATTAAAGTGTCCTTGATCACCAGAGATTCAGGGTAGGTCTATCTTTATCAGAACCAACGCTTTTAAAAGGAATGCAAACGTAATCACACACTGGCGTAACAACAGGTGGCAGGGGCAAGTTGATCAGTCAAATTGTTTAATCATGTAAATCCTAGATTCAGTTTGGTTTGTCGTTGTTATACATATCCGTTTCCGGTGAAAAAATGAAAATCCTGAATCCAAGCGGACACTTCGTTATGTACAAATGTGTTAAATTAGATTTCACATCCCTGTATAATTCAATAAAAGTTCATTTCGTGGCAAGTTTGTTTATTAAGTTTATTATGTAGAAACATGTTAAATTAGATTTCACATCCCTGTATAATTCAATAAAAGTTCATTTCGTGGCAAGTTTGTTTATTTAAGGTAATCTTTGTTTGCTACAGTTAATGCATCTGCTTTTAATGCATCTGCTGTGAATTCCGAACTCATGCATTTTCTTTATGTGGTCTTCTGATAGGTGTAACTGATCAGGCACAACTATTGAAGAAACTTGCGCTCTTTGGTCTTTCCTATTCA
>JXSR01S012559.1:28706-41726 GCA_000969725.1 Ophiothrix spiculata
TGACTCTTGTTTGAAGTCTGGTTGCTGCAGTTTCCCAAGAGTATAACAATTTAATTTTCTCCTCTGCAGATTTACAAGATTGAAGATTTGCAACTGAAGCAGTTGGTGAAGGGTTAAAATCAAGACTATTTTTCAATTCCTCCAAAGTTATAATTCCACTTGTATGACATTTGCAGTGCGCTGCGAAGGCGTTGCTGACCGCTTACCTGTTATATTTCCAAGCAAGTAGTTTAGATGCTCAACAGTTTCTTGGAGTTCTGTAGCTGATTCTTTTAAATGTTCCAAGTTTTCAATTTGATCGTTTAGATTAACCGTATCAATATGTCTCTGTTTTATTAAATTGGAATGCAATTTTTTCCATTGATTTCGAATATCACTCACAGCGTTTAAAGCCATATCTTAGCTGTTCAAAGATGATACTTTGATTAATAGGAAGTAGCTGGCGCAATGTCTTTCTTTCTTGTTCGAGTTCGAGAATTACGCCTTCTCTGTCATGTCTGTTCATCCTTAACACCACAATGCACTTTACCATGAGTTTGCATATTTCACGCACAAGAGAGTGGGAGAGTTTGACTTAGTCTGTGATTGTATCTGGTATGTCTGACAAAATACCATTATTTTCTCATTTTCATGCTCAAACGAAAATAAATCATTTTCAATTGCGCATAGCCCTTAAACCTCCCCCGACCGAAACATCCCTAAAAAACGCAACAACCAACAAAAGTGGAGCACCGCTCGTGTTTGACAGAATGGACAACCTATGTTTCCCCTATCAAGTACATAACCATCCTTGGCAGAATTTGACCGCCACCTGTCCGAGCTTTTTAAACAACCTATCGGGGATACCTAATTCGGCTGCCTCTGGGATACTTAATGGACATGTTTTATTGCCTGTTTCTGAAATTATAACCCATGCCCCTTCACGATATTGGTCTGTTTTACTTTGCTGTACAAAACATTTAACATAAGAATCAAAGAAAGAAATATCACAAACTTTGAGCTCAGATAGCTTTGAATGTCTGAAAAATCCTGCGTAAGCCAATAACGTCATTGAACAGAACCTAGTGTCCTTAAGAGAATACGAGACGCCAAATTTATCAATAAGCACAGATAGAATTTCTGGTGTAATTGGTTCCTTCTTGTTGGTTTCTTACTTAATCTCTTGAAACCTGAAAGAAGTAGAGAGATGTGCTACCAGTACGGTGCTCAAGATTGATTGCTGGGCTTAGTCATATTTGAAGTACCAAATGTGCTATTAGGATTTCTCCCTTGTATAAATATCTTACTTGAATCTTGAAAAGTAATCATTTCTGCTACTATGTAACTAAAACTGTTATGTTGCAAAAATAACATGGGCCAGAAAGGCGCTGAAGGCCAAAGAGGAACTACTAATGTTCCACGTGCTTTACAAGCAACGCAATGTTTAATTACTCTCGGAATTAACGAAATAGGTGGAACTAACCAATTACATTTGCCTCTCTAACTACAAGAAAATGCATCCACTTGCTGAGAATTCGGAGACTAATATTTGGAGTTTAATTTGAGCAATTTGTGATTAAACTCATCAGCAAACCTATCAAATGTATGGGGTCCCCATAGATTATCCATATGTAAAAAGAAATGTCTAGAGATGCCCCAATCATCAAAATCTTCCAGTCTACTAAGTTCATCAGCTACCTGATTCTCTTTCCTTCTCCAATGCCTTACTAAAGGTCTTACACACTTTATAAAAAATAAATGGTGCCGTAGAAAGCCCAAAAGGTAGTACTCCAAAGGTGAAATACTTTACACAACCATCTAGTATTACCCAGCTAAAGCCTAAGAATTTACAGTGTTCATCAAAAATTTCAATGTGGTGGTTCCCACTCTTCAAATCAAAACTGAACATAAAGTCATCTTTATGAAAATAATCTAATGCAACATTCCAATCTTTGAATTTGATTTTGTTTTTCCACAAAAACTTATTTATATACCGCAGGTCCAGGATAAGTCTTAATTTTCCAGATGACTGGACCGAGACTGACAAAGGATTAATAACGTAAGGTTTCTTAGAAGTCTGAGAGATGAGACCTTTCGATAACAGATCGTTTATTGCCTCTAAAACAAATTCACTATGAGTCAAAGCTGACTTGTTATTTTTGTTCTCTGATGAATCTGGTGTATTCACAAATGGTAACTTATACTAGCATGATTGTTCTGTACCCTGACTTGGTCTTGTTCGCTTTGGCTTGGTTTTTCAAACCCAACTCTCATCTCTGCAGTGGTTTTATCTACCAATTCCTGATTCCCTTTGAACAATTGAGTCTGCACATGTTGGAATCTTCTTGATTCACCTTTTTCTCCAATGGCCCTGTTTGCTGCAGGCAAAGCAGATATCCGTGCTTCTAGCTCCCTGATAGTAATTGGTACTTTTGAAGTTTGGGTATTGAGAGCGAAACCCCCAAAAATGAGGAGTACCACTCCTAGAAACCACTCCCCTAACATCTCAGCAAGCTTCTCCACCAAGTCAGCTTTGAGGCCATGTTCACGGCACTTTTTTTGCAGTTCATGTTTTCTGTGTATATACAGCTGGTGATTTTGCCATTTGTCTCACTTTTTGTCATCGTCATACACCAATTTTCTTTAGTGTCACTATACACTTTCCGAACTTCATCAACAGACAGCCAAGTCAGTAGGGCTAGCAACTGATACATTTCTTGGTCTGGTTCGGGTACCAATTTTTCCATCATGTCCAAAATTCTAGTGAGAAGAAATAACCCACTTTGCTCTGGCAACCTGATTTCTTTCTCGATATTATACCTTCCCTGATTTTCAATTTTCTGTGGAGTGTTCATAAATACATTGGTGGGGGAGGGGAATTGGGGATGAATCAATACCCATACGTACAGGGGATCCAAAAATGTTAATGGGTGGGGGATTAATGCTATTTGTTGTGTACAACATTTACTCAAGACTCTGGAGCTCAATGCCAGGGGACTTCAGTCCCTTGACCATCAAAGAGTCACTGAAGTATATCAAGCTCGATGTGGATCTAAAAATACAATCTATAAAAGGAGTGATTTCAAATTTTAGACACTATGACCAAGAGCAAACCTGCAGTGCTTACTCTGAATAAACCATAAGGGGGTCTTGATTTTTTTAAAATTAACCTAAAAGGTGTTTGTGAATTGTCATTTAGGCATTTCGTGGCGAAAAATGTCAAAACTTACTGTGTCATGCGGTGACGAAATCATTTGTTTTGTTCTCTGATCAGAAGACTCCTCAGCTGCATAATCATCCAGGGCATAGTTTTCCCATGTTGATTGTGTGAAATAAAACAGTTCTCCGAATTCAATTGAACTCCTGGCTCGTTTTACTACGCTTTCAGTTGCAGCAATTGTTTCCGCATTGCGGCAACACAAGTAACATACATGAGACAATGATGGTATATCGACGACATTCTGCTTTTGTAAAATTTGAAGTACACAACTAACAGAGTGTTCCTTATGAGTGTTGTTTGATCGATCTTTGACGGCTTCACGCTATAATACTTCCTTGACGCACTCACATCCTTCCCGCACACAAAGCAACGCACAATTCTTATTTTCTGTGCCAATTTCGTGGGTGTTTTCCCCACATCATCTGGACCACCTCCAGAAGTAGCCATCTTGATGCCATGTTACGATACTGTTTACTTTATTTACCTAAGATTCACGCTATAATACTTCCTTGATGCACTCACATCCTTCCCGCACTTTGCTCCTGCAACTCTGGAATAGCTTGGACAAGCTTGTGTAGCTTCTCTGTAGTAAGGTAGTGAAGTTTTCCAATCTCTACCCATCTTACGTATAGTCAGGCACAGGCTGGATTTCATACCTGAATTCAGAACTTTGTGAGGTACCATAAACAACTGTCGTGTATTTGTCATTCCAGCAAGTGCGAACATCAGCGTAATCTCTTTAATAACAAGATTAAACTTGCGCTTCAATGTATAAGTGGGTATGGCATCATCTGTTGCCCTTCGGTGTGGGTTTGACATGCTTGACGTTGCCCCTGTGGATGTAGAAGCTCGGGTGGTCGGCAGATTGGTTTGATTGAATGTGTCTTTGTGACATTCTCTTTATCCAATATAGTGTCAAACTAACCTGTTATGCCACCCTTCCACATCGTTATTTGTACAAACGCTTTGCATGAATGTGGTCCAGTCTTCTGGTTTCCAATCCCCTTCTTTTTTTCTATCCATACTCGATTTACATAATCGAAGATCTGCAAAACAGTAATGAATGATCATCAAATATGATTTTAACATATAAGTTAGTTATGAAGAGAATCAACTTGCAAATTTCCTGAAGTCTGCGCCGTGATTTTGTTAAAAAATGTAATCTGGAATATTTGCATTAGATACCTTTTCAACAACAAGATATTAGTATGGATGCCTTATAATTTAACGTGTCCACCACTTTATTCTGACTATAAAGGTACATAATATATAGAAGACATCATGCGAGTCAAGTTAAAATTAATTGACTTGCTAGACCTATATGTTACCATCCATTTTATGCTTGTTACTGGTTTCTTTAGAATGTAATCTCTAGAACACCTACAGACCCATATTCAATGGCATATTAATCCATCCCCTAAACATGTTTAATCAATAAAATAAAACAGAAGTAGAAATCTCCAAGAGTGATGTATAAGGCATATTTTATGGAAGAACTGAAAGTTTTGTATTCATAAATGGCCCGATTTGCGAGATTTTAGACATTGCATAAGGGGGGGGGGGGTAAGACATTAGCTAAAATTTGAATCCAATATGTGGTATAATAATTATATAAAAACAGACTTGACTCAGACAATCTTGTGTTGGGACACTTGGTTGTTTTGGACGATAACTTTTTTTAAATAAGAAATGTAATTTTTACACTATAATTTGTGAATAAAGTTCAAGATATGGCTTTAACCCTTCTTTAAGCCTTGGCCTCCCCTCCTCCCCACCAAACAATGTTGAGAGATGCTACAACAAATTTGCTACCATGGGGTCTAGCAACACTGAAGCGGGGGAGAGGGGGCTTATTTTAAACATTGCTGTTGAAAGTGTCCCAACAGTTATTTCAAAGATTGTAGCTCCATCTGGAATGTTCTCCCCTAACACCTCAGCAAGCTCCTCCACCAAGTCGGCTTTGTTGCCCTCATGGTTGAGCCCATGTTCACGGCACTTTTTTGCAGTTCATGTTTTCTGTGTATATATAGCTGGTGATTTTGTCATTTAATTGTCTCGCTTTTTGTCATCGTCATACACCTTCGACCATTGGTCTTTATAGTGTCACTATACACATTCCTGACTTCATCAACATACAGCCAAGTCAGTAGGGCTAGCAACTGATAAATTTCTTGGTCTGGTTCGGGTGCCAATTTTACCATTGATGCGTCCCTTTTCCACAATCTGCTTACAGGGAGCGTAGAATAAAGTATTGACCGATAGCCGCCAAGGGTATTGTAAAGTTGTAAATTTCTCTTAATTTTAAAATTTTGGAATGTCTGGAAACATTGAACACAGATCTTTAGTAGTATAGTTATGTTCCTTTAGTAATTGTTGTAAATAAAATCCCTGATAAAAGCTGACTCTTGTTTGAAGTCTGGTTGCTGCAGTTTCCCAAGAGTATAACAATTTAATTTTCTCCTCTGCAGATTTACAAGATTGAAGATTTGCAACTGAAGCAGTTGGTGAAGGGTTAAAATCAAGACTATTTTTAATTCTTCCGAAGTTATAATTCTACTTGTATGATATGCTTTTTTGCAGTGTGCTGTGAAGGCGTTGCTGACCGCTTACCTGTTATATTTCCAAGCAAGTAGTTTAGATGCTCAACAGTTTCTTGGAGTTCTGTAGCTGATTCTTTTAAATGTTCCAAGTTTTTCAATTTGATCATCTTGATTAACCGTATCAATATGTCTCAATGTTTTATTAAATTGGAGTGCAATTTTTTCCATTGATTGAAAATATCACTCACATGGTTTGAAGCCATATCTTAGCTGTTCAAAGATGATACTTTGAATGATAGGAATAGTAGCTGGTGCAATGTCTTTCTTTCTTGTTCGAGGATCAAGTTTTTAATCCTTAACACCGCTATGCACTATTATACCGTGAGTTTTGCATATTTCACGTAGGAGAGAGTTGGGAAGTTGGGACTTTGTCTGTGATTGTATCTGGTATGTCTGACAAAATACCACTGTAGCTAGCTCCATCTGGAATGTTCTCCCCTAACACCACAGCGAGCTTCTCCACCAACTCGGCTTTGTTGCCCTCATGGTTGAACCCATGTTCATAGCACTTTTTTTGTAGTTCATGTTTTCTGTGTATATACAGCTGGTGATTTCGCCATTTGTCTCACTTTTTGTCATTGTCATACACCTTAGACCATTTTTCTTTAGTGTCACTATACACATTTCTGACGACATCAACAGACAGCCAAGTCAGTAGGGCTAGCAACTGATACATTTTTTGGTCTGGTTCGGGTACCAATTTTACCACCATGTCCAAAATTCTAGTGGGAAGAAATAAACCACTTTGCTCCTGCAACTCTGGAATAGCTTGAACAAGTTTTGTGTAGCTTCTCTGTAGTAAGGTAGTGAAGTTGTCCAGTCTCTACCCATCTTATGTAGTCAGGCACAGACTGGATTTCATACCTGAATTCAGAACTTTGTGAGGTGCCATAAACAGGGGTATGAGAGTTAGCTTTTCAGCTGATTTCAGCTCTTTTTCGTGAGTTTAAGAGGTCATAATTTCAGCCTTTTCTTTCATTTCAGCTTGTTTTTGACATTTTGTCACCAATTTCAGCTTTTTTTTAGCTCTTTTTATCACATGACTCTCACACCCCTGCATAAAAACTGTCATGTATTTGTCATTCCAGCAAGCATTCCAGCATAATCCCTTTAATAACAGGATTAAAGTTATGATTCAATGTATCATCTGTTGTCCTTCGGTGAGTGTTTGACGTGCTTGACGTTGATGTTTCTTTGTGACATTCCAGGGGACTCTTGGCGCTGGTTTGATGTTGAACCTGATGGGTTGGTTGTTGGACTGGGACTAGGTATTATTATTATTATACAAACATTTATATAGCGCCCCACAAAGAACGGAGCCCTTTACAAGAACAAAAATACAGAACCAAAACAGAGAGCAGCAAAAATTATTTAAGGAAACAGCAGAGTTTTCAGCTGCCGCTTAAACACAGGCAAAGACTGAGCTTCAAGCAGACACATTGGGAGATCAAAGATGAGCTGCCGTGATAGAAATGCTAGCATCACCGGCATGTTTAAAGATCTAGGAACAGTAAGCCGGGTATGGTCTGAGGAGTAGCGCAGTCTTTGCCTATATTCAGCACTATCAATATTTTGAAGGTGCAAAAGGGCAGATAAATCTGGGAGCCATACCCAAGTGGAAAACCATGAATTAACTATGTCTTTGATGCCAAATGTAGATTAGAGACGGCCTAGCAATATATCATGGTCGACAGTGTCGAAAGCACCTGACATGTCAAGAAGAAACATGAGGACAGCTTTATCAAGGGAGTTTAGGAGGTCATTTTTAACCTTGAGAAGGGCAGTTTCAGTACTGTGATGGTGTTTGTACGAAGACTGAAGGGGCTCATCAAGATTATTGCTGTCCACATGGTCCATAACTTGACATGAGGCTGCCGTCTCAATCACTTTTGAGAGAAACGGTCAGTTGGCTATAGGTCTACAGTTCTTAAGACAGTTTTTTGTCAGCGTTGCTCTTCTTAATGACAGGTGTGATACTGGAGTCCTTTAAAGGGATGGTCCTTTGCGATTGGATACCTTGCCTGTGGGGGTTAGTTGTCCGTTGCGATATATAATACGGGTAGTTCACTAAGTCTCAGTTTCTTCATCTGGTGATGAACCGTTAAGGGTCTTATTACTGTTGTTTGCATTACCCCTGCGGCTCCTCCACGTCTGTTTGGAGGTTGGATTCCTCTTCGTATTGTTACATTTTGACGACGCTTTTTCATAAGATACTTCGTACGTAATAATGAATATGGGAGAAATAAAAAAAAAAAATTTTCTGAAAGCAGAACAACACTAATCTGAAGGTAATGGGAATGTGCTAACCATTTCATTTCAAGCATTTGGCCTTTAAAGTTTTAGTTTATTTATAAAAAATTATTGCAGCTAATTGGCACTTCAGATATTGCAATATATGAAACATATTTAAATAAACTAAGTGGGCAGCTACTTAACCACTTCAATTATTGATACTTTAAAATTCTGTACACACTTTGCAATAAATTCATATCACATGTCCACAGTCAGTCGATCGATTGGAATTCCTTCCCTTCTGGCTTCTGTACAACGCCATTATGCCTCTACAGGTAGTTTTTCACCCTCAGCCATCGTTGAACGCGATCCAGTTTGATGGCCATATGGTAGTGGTCTCCGCCATCTTCATGTGGTTCCTTGGCGCATACCCACTGCTCCATTTGAGCTGGCAATTGGCGAAATGCCTCTAAAACGGCATCCGAAAAACTATCGTGGGTTGGAAATTTTGTCAAATCTGCCCGACTGTATGTAATAAGATAAACTTGCCAGGGTTGTCGCGGATTCAAAGACATGTTGAGTAGAAATTAAACCATAAAATGCTATGGATAGATTGAAAATTGGTAATGCTATAATTCTGATGTGATCTTTAAGAATGGCCAGCCAAATATGCCTTGGATCGAATCGTACTAACCTTCAAGCTTCAAGAAATCGAACCAATATCAATTGACTTTATGTGCACTGATCAGCCCCCCTCCAAAATTGTTTTGTATTAAAATGAGAATGATCTTTAATCGAACTTGCTTATTAAACACGCATTATACTGTACCTGCAGTATAATGATCTGGTCCAAGGTAATCGGAAAAAACTGACCTTACACCCATCAGAACATCATATAGTCTGGAAAATGAAAGAATTGGGGATGACAGGTAATTTTGTTCTTAATAGTCTTCATGTGAAAGCACCTCTGTTCAATCCACTTGTCTCGTCAAGCACTAGTATAGATTTATATATTAGATATACTTACCAAGCCGCGATGGAATAAGTGTTTAATAAATCAAATTGTCAGTTTTTTTATATCGAAATTCTTCTCACCATTTTGATGTTCATAATTTTGCATGAAAATCAGTGTATTAATTAGCCCTTCATTGTACATATTTTCATGGTTATTTGATAGACTTAAAAAATAGCAACATGAATAAACATGATCACCTGATCTTTTCTTATAATGACAGTGAAGCATGAACTTTAACTTAGAAACCACCCCTAAAGTTTACCACCATTTCTTGTTAATATTCTGTACAATTATGTATTTCAAATGCACATTATCAAAATGTTATTACCGAGCTACATCTCTTGATTTTATTCTTATTGTATAGGTACCGCACCTAAAATATCGTTAAAATTACCCATTTTATCATAAACAGACACACAAAATGTGGACCATTTTGTCATTTAAAAATGGAAGACACAGAAAACCCATTTTGTAATTTATAAGATACACAAAATGTCACGCAATATTATCCACTCCGTAACAAATTCATAAAGTTTGCTGAAATGGCCGTTTCTGAATGTCTGTATCTCCGATATTGTTTAAGGGCAGCGCCCTGTGAGCCTTCATTTTCATAATTTTTTTTTCTCTGTAACTCAGCAATGGATAATTAAATCCAAATAAAAGTATATATTTCTAAAAGCGGATTAGCATACTGAACCTGATGGTGATGTCATTTTTGGACCAAAAATGTGTAATTTTGGCCCTCAAGTCCATAATCTTTTTTTTTTTTTGCCAAACATTTCGAACTATTTTGCTTTTTAGAATCTAGATCAGAAAGCAATATCTTGGAACGCATTTCTCAAATTTTTGATTTTTCTTTCTTACTTTTTGAAATATTGCCAACTTTTTGAGATATTGTCAATAATTGGTCCAAATATGTCAAAAATCCCACCGCTGCCACCATTTTTGACAAAACGTGACACTTTTTGTTTCAAGAGAGTAGCACCTTGAACTTCATTTCTATCTTTATGAAGTTGTTTGGTTGTAGTTATCTTGGTCGAGACAGCAATGCCCTTCAGGTGACTGTATTTGGCCTCTTCCAGGGGGTAGAGGTATGAGCTGAAATCGACATCGGGAGTATTCAGGATTTCTCGTAAATATTGAAATGTAACAAGAGGCCACTTACGTTTCAGTGCAACTTCAATCGATTTGGGCACCCTATCTCTAGCCAATACATTTTCCTGACATATGATAATAATGTTGAAACAAAGATCTTGAGATGGAAGCTTCCCTGAATCCGATGGCAGAAGTCTAAATTTTCCACCGGTGCGAATATCAATTAACAACTTAAGTTGAAAGAAGTTGTCATCTTTGTTGGTTCTACCCATGGTATCAGACTCCCGCTGCTCTTTGATCATTTTCTTTTCATTTCCCTTGTATCAGGTTGGGGGTGTGGTAGGTGTCTACCTTTGAGACCTCTATACCATGTCTGGATGGTATATGCTGCTCGGTGCATATCTAGCCATGCCAAGAATCTTTGAGCACTTATACGAGCTTCTGGGCACGTGCTATTCAAAAGACATAAAATCTGTCGCCGTGTTTCCCTGTAATCCCAGAGAAACACCGACTCTGCAGGATCAAACGTTTTCGACCCACTTCCTTTTGACGTATGGTGTTCGATATAACCCCTTTCTTGGGAATTTTGGTTTTCACCCGCTTCTGTTGAAAAGCGCATTAGGGACGGTATTGGCAGAAATCTGATGATTTGACAAGTCACGTCTATCAACTTCATCATGTAAGGAGTTAAATTGGACGGATATCTGACAGCTAGAATTTTGTGGAAGATGTCCAAATGAAACTGCAGCTTTGCCTGGTCATCATTTGTCATTCCCCAATGGTGATTTGATACTGAATTGGCGGGTTTGAGGTCAGAATTACTCAATAACTTTGATATATTACCCAAATTGGACCAAAGACTTGACACAAGCTGATATTCTGACATATCATGGCTATTCGTGATATCCAAAGCCTCTCGCAATGGTTCATCTACCCGGAATTTACGACTTGCAGATACCACACCTTCAAGTATTGGTGGATATTGACAATCTGGTCCAAAGTCATTAGGTGACATTACAAGAACTCTTGCTTGCATCTTCATGCCTCAATTTTATGGACGACCTATCTGGATTTCCGTCTGCCATAAATTTGAATTGAATGGCATGCGCTACCCCCCTTTGTATCAATCTCTGCACAAAAAGCTCACGTTTCTCGATTTGAATAGCTGATGCGACATTTCCACAGATATCATTCTTTTCTTTCGACCTTCAAATACAGGAGCAATATTAGTGATTCTACAATACGGGTAATGCAATGATCAATACAGATAACAACACGGTTTAGCAAGATTCAGGGAATAAGTGAATTAGGTAGTTTGCGGTTAATGATTTTCCCTAAACTAGACCTAAAGCCCATTTCTGGATTGACTAGAGTTCGTGACTCACCAACGGGGTAATCTATGTACATATTCCAACCTGTTTTGTTCAATGGGTGCAGTTCACCCTTTTCTCCTTGTACCGGATCCAGAAACATTGAGTCTCCTACTAAAAAAACACAGCGGCTTTTTACGACTTGGGTCCACAAGTTCACTTACATCATTAGAGTTGTCATTTTTGAAATAGGTTTGACAGGGGTCGTTGAAAGATTCCAATGACTGAAGCCAGTTGATGAATGTGTTCAAAAACCACGGTTTACCACTCGTCGTCGTCCTACTCATGTCTTTGTAATCGTGACCATTTTGATGAAGGCTCTCCACTCAGAGCGATCTTGGGCTTTGTTGTAGCAGCTGTATATGGACATGTTGGTAATTGATGCTATGCCATCTGTCCATCTCAGTTTTTGTCTCCCCCTATTCCTCTTTCCAACAACTTTTCCAAACATTAATAACCTTCTCAAGATTTTCACCTTCCCGTCTGGCAATGTGACCAAAATATTGGAGCTTGTGCTTCAGCAAAGTATTGAAGAGTGAGTTGCTCTCCCCTATCTCATGCCGGATACTCTGGTTTGTCCTTTTTGCAGTCCATGGGATGCACAAAATCTTCCTCCAGCACCACATCTCAAACGCCTCAATCCTTCTCTTATCTGCAGCATTAATTGCCCATGTTTCACAAGCATAGGTTGCGATAGGAAAGATCAAAGTGGTGACTAATCTGATCTTGGTAGTTCTGGTGATACTTCTATTCTTCCATATCTTGTGCATAGAACACATGGAGGACTTTGCCATACCAATTTGACGTCTTATCTCAACTGAGCATCCGCCTTGGTTTGATATCATAGATCCAAGGAAGTTAAATTGATCTACAATTTCAATTGTTTCATTTCCTGCATGTAGTTTACCAATACTGGAGCCAATATTTACCTATAGTGAGTACCTTGAGTCAGAGCCGTAAAATATGACTATGGGATGAATGTGCGTCGGCGACTGTAGGTCATAGCTGTGAGAAAACATTTTGTTATCTATACAAGAAATTTGAAGGGCGCATTGTTTTTTCCTACAAATCTCACGACCATCACCCCATAGTCGCCACCATTCCTCGTCTGGTAGGAAAAAATACAAAAATCGTAAGCCTTGTTACAGCCTAGTAGGGTTAATTTTGTACCCTGATAGGGTTTCACTCGGTAACATGACCGCTTTGAACTCATCTACATTGTCTCTCTTTCAAAAAGTCACTTTGCGGTGGGAGGCGATAACCCCAGGCAATTTCTTACGCAGATCATCGAACACATCTCGTCCATGATTGTTATCCCAAATATTGATTATATAATCTGCATCTAAAGTAGGCCTACTATACCCTTCACGCACAAGTTGGCTTTCCCGTGCACTTTTGCCACTATCTGTCTTGACTAGAATTTTGTGGAAGATGTCCAAATGAAACTGCAGCTTTGCCTGGTCATCATTTGTCATTCCCCAATGGTGATTTGATACTGAATTGGCGGGT